>VXAK01011394.1:20629-31379 GCA_013399435.1 Arenaria interpres | reverse complement strand
AAGATTCATGTTGTGACCTGCAGAACACTCATGGAAAATACATAACTCAAGTCGCATTCTGCTTCCCATTACTATGGTAGTCAGAGTCTAAATTACTAATATTTTCACATACTGCGCAACTTAGCATTTATATATTTAAATAAAGATAAAAGCACACCTGGACAGTCTGTCCTATACGAGTTACTATAAATAGAATTGCTTCTTCTAGGTCTTGGAAGCTTGGATAAAACTCCATTTTATTTTCATCAAGAGTCAATTCCATCTTAAATAACAGTAGACAATTTCCATCTTCAGGATCAAAAAGTTTCACAAAAGCTTCAACCGTTCTTCTCAATAATTCTTTCAGCTGGGTAATAACATATATCACCTATTAGTTAAAAGGACAGAAAGCCCCATCCCACTTTCCCTTCATTCGGTAAGCCAGGATTTCCATTCATTTAGTACTTTTTGGCCTGATTCACGGATAACTGAAGGAGTGTGAATTCTTCTAATGACTTCAGTGGGTAATTGTCCAAGCCCTTAAAGGACGTAAACTAATGAACAAGTAAACAAATATTTCGGAAAAACCCATGCATTTATTTTTGCTACAAATGTAAGTCTGTTACTTCATTTATTTTTAAAGCATGTATTATTATCTGGAATGCACTTTCCTGTGACTTTGTTTTTTAATATGACAATGATTTGAGTAGACTATTATTCCATTACTTTTCTACAAAGAAAATAAAGGCCTTCTCGAACTGATGAACATATTTATTCCCACATATTATTATATTCTTAAATAGAACAATGTAAACAATAGGTGCTTGAAGTTAAAGGATTTTTAATTTTCCATAAACTAAGAACTCTGAAAAACAATTGTCTTTCAACAGTCTGAAACCAGTGTTACTATCATTAGGGAACAAAACAATTGGAAATTCCTAAAAGAAAAAAAATAATAATTGATAAACACTTCATATAACTTCCATAATTGGGAAGAAAAAAATTAACTCACAAGGCACTGTGGCAAAAAAAAAAAGCATTTGGAAATTTTGCAGAACTACGGCCACCTGCATACACATTGGCATAGCTAGACTTTCAGTCTGTTTGTGTTTCCTTTCAAGGGTCAGAGACCACGTTCTGTTCATTTTGCTAATATGTGACATGTAACTGTAGTGCCAAGACCCGTGATAGGAAGGGTCCCGAAATCCTGAGATATTTCCTTCTTTAAGCTAATTACATTCTAGTTCATTGAACAAATAAATTTTCTGTGTCTAAAAAACTAGAAGAAGAAGTAGACAAGACTACATGTTTATTTGAAATGAGGAAAGTTAAAATATTTAACATTTTGAATACTCTATTGGATTATATGTAACAGATGGCTAACAATGAGCAATTAAACAGGTCCCCTATCATATAATGTGCTGACTCATTAAAATTGCCCAAATTTCACATTAAGTTTATCACAGAGAAGAAAGATTTTTACCTGATTGGACATAAGGGTAGACACACAGTTATAAAAAGAGTCAACCTGATCCAACTTTAGACCTTTCAATATCTCCTTCTGAGTAAAGAGGCTGACAACTCTTTGATACCACGTATTCAATATCTTCTCCTCTGCTTTAGAACAACTTAGAGAGACATCAGTCTTTAAAGATTCTATGTCTACTGGCCCTTTCAATCTAAAAAAGGAAGTTACAGGCAACTTTACAAACAACATTAAAAACCCCAGGGAGTAAAGTAACAATAATCTATACTGAATTACAAACCCATTCTTTTTTAGCAGAAAGCTCAATGGGAACCTAAGCATCGCTTATGTAGACTTAAATGAGGAAGAAAATACCCCAAGCCCCAGGAAATAAAGAACAGTTACCAGAAAAACTAATGATGAAAAGGATATTGAACATTATCTTTTTTTAAATTATGAAAATTAAAAGTTCCAAGATTAAAAATGAATTTCAACTGATGAAAACCAGAAAGAAATCTGGCATTTAGGGTTAGTGTAGAATTCCTTGCAGAGAGTAATACTGCTGTAAGTCAATTTTTCAAATGCTGCTTCAACCAGACTTCCGTAGGGATCATGGCATTAAGATTATATAAATAACGAGGAGACCTTTACAGAATTAAAGGCAAAACATAAATCAAAAGGGCTGATACCACCAGCAATTTAAGCACCGATAAAATATTTACACATAACAGAGAAGTTAAATGTGTATAACACAAAGTAACCTACTCAAAGAACATTAAATGACACACTGAAGAAATTTGTTACGTAAGGACTCCTCCAATAAATAATAGAAGAAACTCTTCTTATCCAGCTTCAAAAACTTGCATGGGTTAATAATTCACCACAAAGAACTTTACCTGAAACTTGAGAAATCCACTATAAGAAAGGTAGCCAATGCTGTACAACCAAAATCCAGCAGAGTTTTCATTGTGGGGTGGAGAATGTGCAACTTGGAAAGGATTTGATTTCTTGCTTGGATAAAACTATTATGCCATGGTCTAGAAAAATCCAGGCCTCTGAAAACAACAAAAACCCACAAAACCCAAAGCAAACACACAAAAAGTGAAGAGCTCAAGCAATACTTCAATAAAATATTCTTATATGTAGAAAGTAGTATTAAAAACGTATTTCCTAACATGAATAGTTATTTAAGTGCCACACACATATTCTCAATGATGCAGTGGAAGCCATAAAGATACCCTGTCTGATCAACCATGTTTTATACTCCAGAGAAATTTCAGACCTGCTTTTCCTGAAGTTCTTTCAATGTAAACTTCTAACTTAACTGACTGCTAACAGGAAGTATCCGTCATCAATATTTAGATAGCACATATTCTGACGCTTCAGCAAATTGTATATTTAAGATAATTTATTATGTCTACCTGAATTCCTCCTCTTTTGTGGCAGAGCCCAATACAAGGTTTCTCCTCATAACACCAAAGTCATATGAAACCTTGGCATCAGATGCAGTTTTAGCATGTTAAAGTACTGTACAATGCTGCTGACCGCCAGTAAACTGCCCCATACACACACACTTCATTCCAGACATCACTGCAATATGACTTTAGTGTCTGAGCACTCAGAGCCAAAGTCTCATTTACTCTATGTAACTGTAACCATGATAATAAAAAACTGTCAATGCTAAGACTTTGTAAAGCATTCAGATAGAAGACGTGAAAATGTAAGATCCTGTACAGACAGAAGAAAAAAAAAAAATAATCTCATTTAGGGACTCCAGAATTAATATTGTGCCATAACACTGTTCATGCAGCTCCAGAATTTTGCTCATGCAAGCGAGTATGTTTTGCCAGCGGGTCATTTACTAACTTAATCCACTCACAAAGGTGATAAAGGCAAAGGTGCCTCCTCTTCATATTCAAGTCCTTTTACGTCTGGTTTAATAAGAACATTTCGCACTAGGAAAGAAATTTTTAAAATACATGAACATTAGAAGAAAATTAACCACATTCAATAGGTGTTGTACTTCCTCAGTCTTTCTTCAGGTTGAACCAAACATAGTAGGATGGAAAGGTAACTGTATCATCGAAGTTTTCAAAATAAGTTCTCCCAAAACTAACTCAAAATCATAGCTTTGCTAAATATCTATACAGATTTGGGTGGCGTAATTCCAATTCTGTCCCCTATTCATGAAGGTTTTCAGACAGATGAGTGTTTAAATAATTAAGTACTTTCTTCAGTAATTTCTTCACTGAGAGGATGGTGAGCCACTGGAACAGGCTCCCCAGGGAAGCGGTCACAGCACCAAGCTTGTCAGAGTTCAAGGAGTATCTGGACAACGCTCTTAGTCATATGGTTTATGCGAGGAGCAGGGAGTTGGGTGATCCTTATGTGTCCCTTCCAATTTGAGATATTCTGTGATTCTAAGTATTTATAGCAATTTTGTTTAATATAATTAAATGGATGTTATAATTATCCCACTGATAACATTATGAAGAAATTAGTCCCATGTTAAATTGTGTATTTTTTTTTTTAATCTGCATTTTTAAAAGATCAGCCATCCACCAAAATGCTGATAAAATTTGGCTCAGTTTCAGATCTCAGGTACCATAAAATAAAAAAGACATGACCACAAGGAAATACACTTTCAAAATTCCAGTTCATGACTCTCTTAAGAAGTTTAAAAATCTAAGGGAGGTGCACAAGTGATATCTGAGAACAGCTAATAATCTTTGCAGACTTTTGTTACAAACTTCCTCAGGCATAGAAAGCAGCATCAGAAAACTTAGGGATGTGCTCATTGATGAGCAGCTTTTAAAAAGCTGCTATTCCTGAAGAGGCCAAAAAAAAATGACTAGTACATAAAAAGTTTCTGCTTTCTTTAGTAGAAAACAGCTACACATTCTTGCATCAAATTAACTAAATAGGTTAAAGATGTAATGAAATAAGGTCATCAGCAATCAACCTTTTTCTTGTGAAGTCTACAGCTGCCTTTGTCTTTGCTGAACTATACCTTTGGCTGGTTATCTTTTTACCAGTCCGAACAAAATCATCAAGGTTTGCCTTAAATGTTACGGCCAATACATATTTGATGACACAGAAAAAGATAAATCAGTGGTTAATTACAGAGATCATGTCTGGCTGAAAGAACAATCTAGAAAAGATTTCAGAGGGAGAACATGGAACAGCTTATAATATCTATATATACACACATTAATATATTAATATTAGCACTGTGTAGTTTCTAATACTTACCCATACATCTTCTCATGCTCTTTTCATAATCTCTTATTATCTCCTGTAAAAGTTTTTCTGTTAACAGCTCTCTGCCTTCCATAAGTGACTGTGGCACCAATGCGAGCATGGACATTAGCCGCTGCTGCTGAATGGGAACCACTGGATTACTTTGCACACACTTCTTCATAAAGAGATAGTTTGTCTGAAAGGACAATATTGTCAGAAGTCTAATAATGGGCTATGTAAATATTTTTGCGCTAGGCTTGACAATCGAGTCTTTTTTTATTCACTACTTCTTATACTTAAGGGCAGGTGAGATAATCTAATCTTTTCGGTATTCACTGACTAGTATACTAAAAGCTACTCCATGGTTGGTAAAATGGTCTCCCTGGCTCAGTGCTTAAATATGAAATACTGTACTTATTAGTATGGCATTTTCGTTGGTTCTCTGCTGAAGTTTATGACTGACAATAAAACAGTTCAAGATTCCTTTTCTTGTTCTTTGGACAAACATTTATCTGGCAAAAAGTATGCACAAATAGGGGTGGGGTTTTCTGCCAAAGAAATAGATATTTATGCTTTTGAGTGATAGCTTCGCTATAAAACAAAAAGAGATCTCAATCTCTATAGTCTTCGGAATGAGTTTACCTAACACCAGCTAGGAAAAACAGATGTTCCCCTAAGCTACTTAATATAAATATTTCAGTGCTAATTTAAGTTTAAAGTGGCTCTCAGAGATAAAGTCTTATTTTAAAAGCCATACACAAATTCCAGGATTTGTACATGTTCTTCAAATCAGGTGAAAAATGTCAAAGACTGCATTTTGTACCGTACATAGATTGTACCTGTACAATCTATGACCTCAACTGAAAAAATCCTGAAGCCTGTCAGAATTTTTAATAAGTAATGATCTTTAACTAAGATTTAATTAAAACTTAAATTACTGATGGACATACTTTCTGTAATAGAAAAAGTCTTTCCTTCTATCGGACTACAAGAAAAGATTCCTATTTTGCTTCCTATTTAATTTTTCCCCAACAAGACTACTGAAAAAGCTTTTTGTGTTTTACCACCATTAATTCCACATAACACACTCAGCCCCTCTGATTAGAGACCGTTCACTCGCCTACTCTAAAAAAGCAGGAGAAAGAATTTAACTCACTCTTCGTTGCTTTTGCTCACTGTTCATCTGTATAAAAAGAAACAGAAAATCATAATGTATTAAAAACAGACAAAAAAACCAGAAATATAAAATTTAACAATTTTTAAGCCTTCTTAAGTAAAGGCTTTACTCTGTAGATATGCAGGTATCAATTTCAATGGGATTACCTGAGCACATAAGTACATTTATGAATTACTATGGATTTGAGGTAAGTATCTTTAAATAAATACTAAGAAGTAAGAGGCCCCAATAACAAAGAACAAAACGGGAAACAGTTAAAATATTAAAAAAGTACTTTCTCACAGTGGAAGGCAGTTCTGGGATAGGAGGTACAGGCTCTCTATGATATTTTTCTTCCATGGATACACGATAGACTTCTAAAGCTCGATCAATTCTAAAGTAAAACACAGGGCAAAAAGTGCAGAAAAACTACAAATAATACATTAAAAATAATGCTATCATTCTAATTGATGCGACCTATTTTTTTCATGTTTACCAACTCTTTGATCACTAAAAGCTAAAGCTGCCTTTGCATACTCTGTCTTCTCTTTTATATGAGATACACTTATCTTGGCCAAAATCACAGTATATACTTCACTTGATTCACTTCATCCAGCTGCTCAGTGCTCCTGTNTCACTTCATCCAGCTGCTCAGTGCTCCTGTTAGGATTATATCTTACTTCTCAACCAACTACAACAGGTTTTGTCCAACTGTATTATGAAAAGAAAAAAAGAAAAAAAAGTGCCGAACAAAACTCCGAAAGCTATTTAAGACCAGCTCTTTTTTGCTGCCTGTGGTTATAAATTGCTACATAACTATCAGAAAACTTTTAATGGTTCATGTTGGCATGTCCTGCTGACCTTACACATTAAAACATTCCAGTCCATCCTTTTGGGATACACTCTGTATTTTTCTTCCAAAGAGTATTTCAGCCTTATCTCAATGTATCTCAGCTAAAAACTCCCAAGTGGAAGTTAGAATGACAATTTCAAGTATGCACTCAAATCATTACTTCATGGAAGCTCATTTAAAAGACAGCTCACTTACAAAAAAATGAAAGTGAATCAATGTTGCAGCGGAATATTCATTTTACATCAGATGGCTGGTCAGCAGTCATCTCACTGCACAGTGGGTTACCACTACAACACAGTCGACATTTTCAGCATACTGAACACTGGCATTCTAAAAACTGCACTCTGCTACTGCAGGTATCATTGAAAAATCAGGATTTACTTTCCAAGAGCTAAAATTAAAAGACTTCTTGTACGTTAGATTTCTATTAATATAATACTTTAAAGGCTGTTATAAAATAAAGGAAGCATATTCACTTTTAATTTCTATATAGATTAACTGCTTTCTATAACTGATTGTTGCTACCATTATTGAAAAAAAAAAGAAAAAAAAAGAAAGCGCAAAAAAGGCAACCCTCCCTCATTTATCCTTAGTACAAATCAGATTTCTGTCTGTGATAAATTCTTAGACTTGGATCTTGCAACTTAGATTTATACCACTGTATAGCTCCAGTGAAGCCAACAATCTGGGATGCATACAAGTATCTTTCGAGAAAAAACAACCTGTAATACTTGGCCCCTTAAAAATTCAGCCACTGAAGTGGAACATCAATTGCATAAGAATTAGTTAGAGTAACAGGTTGCCATCACCAAATCCAGTCACAGTGAATGGAATCACTAAAAACTCACACCAACAAAAGTAAAATTATTGATCTCAGTGACGATACTTAAAATGGGTTAAATAAAGACTGTATGTAGGTCTTTCATTTCCATTTCTTCCTCTGAAGGCCAAACAATTTTTTTCTGTGCTTTTTAATTCTATCAAATACCATTAGATTTCCTTACCTTCTTAATCTTTTACATGAAAATGCAAGTTCCTATGAATTTCTTAATACTACTACAAACAATGCAACCTTAGCCCACATAACTCCCATGTTTTGTCAACATAATTAACATATCTAGAGTTTCTTCAGTGAGTTCCTGAAAATAATGTAGATATTTCAGGAATAAATTTCTATTAAAATAATAATTAAAAAAACCCCAAGTTTCTACTAGACCTACAAAAATTACATGAAAGCAGCCTTTGCCTATTGTCTTTCCTCCTTCACAACTGAAAATCTTCAAAGACAATTTAATGTGAATTTACCAATCATACTGGCAGCTGTGCTCCTCTTGCAGTGACATGGATCACTAAGCTCAGCAGCAAATGCATTAAGATAGTGACAAAGAAGCCTGTTAAAAGTAGACTCACATTTGGGTCGTTCCTACCAAAGCAAGCAAATAATCCAGACTTGGATTCTCTTTGAAAAATGTTTTCATAAAGAGAAAGGATTTTTTTCAGTCTATCATAAACAGCATTCAAAATGCGAACGTCACTTTCTCCTCACAACTCATCCCAACCAACATACCTCAAGCAGATTTTGGGTGCTGTAAAAGAAAAAATACTAGAGATCCCATCAAATGTTCTTCTATTATTAATGATTTTAGATGGAAAGCGTTCAGCACTGCAACAGTGACATCAAAAGCCTCTAAAATTAACACACACCATTATTTTTTCTCAAATGTGTGATGTTTCTTTCATTTGAATTTCAACATTTCTCGAATTACATGAAACTCACAGTAACTGATTAATCATCTTTTGCTGTTCGTTGCATCTTCGGTATGTCAATAGTTTATTCTGCAATGGTGAAATATTAGATGTGACTGATGAAGGTAAAACAGTGGGAAGAAACAAAGTTCTCAAAGTCTTTTTGTGGGAACGTGCTCCATCTGAGTGCGGCATCTAAAACGACAACAAAAAAGAGATTCTAGAATACAATTAATTCTGTCCAGAAAGCACTTTAACAGATGCATATATTAAGTTGAATTTACATAAGACACAAAATGAGGTAGCTTCAGGGATTTCCACAATCTAAGTAAAAGTTTCACTTTCAGAAAATGGAAAAATACTGTAAATGCTAAAATCGCGAAGTTCAACATAAAGTGTGTACATACAAAGTCTACAATAATAAAAAACCAATGGTATAGTTCCATTAACTCAAGATTGCATAAAAGTAAGTTTCTGTTACAATTCTCTTTAAGTGCTAATGTAGCAACTGTACACAGCACAGAAGACACCAGAAAAGCAGCCTGTTGAACCCCCCAGCAGACTGCACCCAACCAGCCCTGATGCAGGCACACTTCCTGTTCTGATGAGGCCTGAGACAGCATTGCTGTTCCTGTGGTTTCAGTAGGTGACCACCTACTCCTTTCTGTCTGGTCACTAAAAAAAAGTCACTGCCTCATTAAGACCACAGATAACATGGAACAAATTTGTACAAGTGTGGCCCCCTAAAGTTTTGAGGAAAAAAAATGTCCAAAAGTACTCTTGATATTTGGTATTACTGTAAAGATAAAGCTGCAGCAAATTTTCAATTACAAGATCCTAGAATTCTACTGAAGTGAAAGGCAATCTTCAAAGGAAACAAAACAAGGTCATAATCACATCAACCTAGACTTACAGTTTCACCACAATGTCAAACAAGCGAGACCAAAATTATGAGAAAGTTATTCTTTAGACACTATATCACTGTTGAATAGAGACAAAAAACGCCAGACATTATAAAAAAATGCATTTCTATAAAAACAGCACCCTATTCTTCTTTTAATGTTTCTCAAGGAAGAAATAATTAAGCTTATATTCTATGTGCAAAGTAGTCATTAGAAGTTCTATTCCATACATGGAAAGGTTAAGAAACTGCATGATCATCTTGTAATTGCTTCCATCGATAGACCCCCGTGACAGTGTTTTATGTAATTACCTAAGGCAGAGCAGAGCACAATTTCAACTGCCTGTCTCAAAATGTTTATCTGAGCTCCCAGAACAAGTGCCTCTGTAAATACCAAGCAGGTACTTGACGGTACTTTACTTGTTTACGCTACAGCAACTCTGGGCTCTCTAGATAATGTTCACAAACAGTACGCCAAGGTGTGCATCTTCAGAAGCAAGGCCAAATTGAGCAAAGACTAAACTAAGATTACTAAAATGAAAGAGGCAAGGAAGGAGTTAATGCAGCTGAGGGCATGTGGCTAAAACCTGGCTTGTGGATGCGGATTCCCAATGAAAAGAAGGCTTGTAATTTGGTGGTGTGGATGTGGGATTCAAGCTAAGCAGGTGGGAGTTTTGGTTCTGACCACAGCTGTGGGTAGTTGGGCTGTGCAACAGCAAAGTGGAGACGGTATGGGTTTGAAATAGGAATCCTAGTTTGGGGATGGGATGAAGATGTGGAGCAGATATTGGGGTAATCACAGTTAAGGAAACTTGACAACTAAAGTTTGATCACCACCACATATGAAGACAGAAAAATATGAAAAAAAAAAAAACAAACAAACCACAGAAGGAAGAAGTTATATAAAAGTTATTGTGTTACTGGGCTCAGGTTCACAAAAACACTACCCTTCTGTAGTAGCTTAAGCCTTGCCTGTGGCTGATCCCAACAGATTGACAGTAGGGTTCCCCTGGAAACATGACGCACAAACTCACAACTGCATTTCAACAGGTTCTCACAGGGGAACAGAAATCCAAAGCTACCTCCTAAATTAGTGGTATGTCCTAGAAACGAATTAAAACGGGTGGCGGTGGAAGCATCAAAAGAAACGAAGCTCAGCTAGAGCAAGACGAGTCGGTATAACGTTTTGCTGGCGCTTCCTCACCCCAGCAGGGCCCGGGGACACAGCCCTGTCGGTGCCGAGGGAAGCGCGGCATCACGCCCTGCCACAGCCCCCGCCCCGGCCCCACGGAGGGCCGCCCCGCCGCCCACGCTGCCCTCACCTCTCCCGCGGCCGCGGTCCCGGGGCGAGCCGCCGGGCAGGACGGCGGCGACTCAGGACAACAGCGGGGTTGCCAAGGCGCCGAGGGC
>VXAK01011394.1:0-18848 GCA_013399435.1 Arenaria interpres | reverse complement strand
GGGAGGCGGCGGGCGGCGACGGCCCGGCCTGGGTGGAGGCGGCGGGGGACGAGCGGGTCTTCACGCCCTCCAACGCGCTGGTGGGGCTGCGGCTGAAGCTGCAGTGCACGCCCGGGGACGGGGCGCAGCGCTACGGGCCGCCCCGGGAGGTGGAGAGCAGCGGCCCGGTGGAGGCCGGCCCCGGCGCCTGCACCTTCGACTCCCGGCACCTCTACACCAAGAAGGTCTGCGGGCCGGGCTCCATCCGCGCCGTCTCCTACAACATCCTGGCCGATACCTACGCCCAGACGGAGTTCTCCCGCACCGTGCTCTACCCCTACTGCGCCCCGTACGCCCTGGAGCTCGACTACCGGCAGAACCTGCTGAAGAAGGAGCTGGCAGGCTACAGCGCCGACATCATCTGCTTGCAAGAAGTGGATAAGTCCGTCTTCGTGGATAGTTTGGTTCCAGCCCTAGATGCTTTTGGACTTGAAGGGCTCTTCAAGATTAAGGAGAAGCAGCATGAAGGCCTAGCCACCTTCTACCGCAGAGACAAGTTCAGCCTCCTTGGTCAGCATGACATAGCTTTCAGCGAAGCCCTGCTCTCTGACCCACTGCACAAGGAGTTGTGTGATAAACTGGCCAAATACCCCTTGGTGCAGGAGAAGGTGCTGCAGAGGTCATCCGTGCTGCAGGTACCAGCTTTTTTGTACGTTCTTCCTCTTTCCTCTCTCCTCCTCGTCCTCCCCCTGTCTCCTGACAGGTGCAGCCAGACTAGGTTTGATGAGTGTGAAACCACAGGAGGCGAGGGATTAACAGTCTGAAATGTAGACAGAACAGTGGTATGTTGTCTGTTAGCTAGGGTAATGGATAGAGCAGAAGAGTGACTTATGAACAGGAATAAAACATTGAGACTTTACTGAACTGGATAGATGTAATTACCAAAATTTGTTTTCATTACTCACTCTTGTATGTCAGAGTATGTATTTTGTAAAACTTAAGTCTTGTAAATCAGTTCTAAACGAGACTAAGTTTAGCTTGCTTTAGTAATTCCTGTCACTTTAGAAAGTGACAGTAGGGAGAGAAATAAGGTTGGACAGGTTTTTGAGCTTGTTGGTGCCACTGGGTTTGCCAGCAGAGCTATTGTGTAAGTACAGATGTGTGAGATACAGATCTAAGTCACGAATTTCAGAAATACTCGTTGGTAAAAGTTTTCTACTTGTGGACTGAGTACAACTAACAAGCTTTCCTTGATAACTAAAATCACCTCTAAATTTAGTTTCAGCTTAACAACTATGCAATGCTACAGTTTGCATACTAAATCCAGAGATAAAGCTCCAATTGCTGAGCTGGGAGAATAGAAAATAAAAGTAGTTAAGAACAGTACAGTATTAGCAACATTGTATGAAAAAACGTGGAATGGGTTGAAAGAAAAAATATGACCAACCCAGATGCTTAGGGACAAAAGAACATTTGTCAAATACCTGGATGTAGTGATAGTATATTGGCTGATACCCAGCCCTTACATAGAAGATAAATAGACTCAGCTTAGAGGTTGTACTGTTCATTAGTTAAAAGCATCAGATTCTTTGAACTGGATTGCCATAAAGGCATACGCTACTGCATTTTTTAAAACATATAACTTCCCTCTTTAAGATTTATCAAAGATTGCTTTTTTCTCTTGCAGGTTTCAGTTCTTCAGTCTGCAAGTGATCCTTCCAGGAAGATCTGTGTAGCTAATACCCACCTATACTGGCACCCAAAAGGTAACTTTGTCATGTGTCTGTACGTAGGATAACTGGGTTTGTAAAGGTTTTTGTCCTTCCTAGGAAGAATAGATTTCCCCCCATTCTTTTGCAGCCATAATCTTTTCTTCTGGAACTAAGGGTTTCCTGCCTTGCTTCTTATCTAGATGAAATAAGCCAGGCTGCTAGGTCTGTTTGTTTGTTTATTTTCCTTAGAGTAAGGTTGTTCTAGTCTGCCTGGGAGTCAGTGGAACGCAGCTGAAAGCAGGCAAGTCATGTTACACACAATTCACCCGCAGAGTAGACCATAAAATATAGATAGGTTTGTATGTGCTCATGGCTTCCCAATCCTATTATATTTGAAGGAGCTATATTGGGGTACTGCCAGCAGTGCAACCAGATTGGGCTACAGAAGCTTGTAGAAGAGATTCTCCTCTTTTAAATTAGTTTTCTTCTGGTTCTGTGCCTTTCAGGAACATTATTACAATGGTTGCCATGAAATGGAAAGCTGCTGTAATACGGGTGTTTAAGGTTCGGAGTTCTTGCATGTATGAGTTTAAAAGTGTCTGCCTCTCAAACTTTCATAGTCACAAATTTCAAAGACTTTTTTATTTATTGAAACTATTCTAGAATGTAGAGCACAGAAAACTTAAAATGAGATTGCTGTTTCAGAGCCATACATGATATATTTTTTTATATTCTTAGGTGGGAACATCCGTCTCATCCAAATCGCTGTAGCCTTGTCTCACATCAAGCACGTGGCATGTGACTTGTATCCCAGCATACCAGTCATATTCTGTGGAGATTTTAATAGTACACCGTCATCTGGAACTTACAGTTTTATTAACAGCGGTGTTATTGGTGAAGATCATGAAGACTGGGTCTCAAATGGTGAAGACGAAAGGTGCAATATGCCTCTAAGCCATCCTTTCAAACTGCTCAGTGCTTGCGGAGAACCTGCTTATACAAACTATGTGGGTGGGTTTCACGGGTGTTTGGACTACATTTTCATTGACAAAAATGCTCTAGAGGTTGAACAGGTCATTCCGTTGCCAAGTCATGAAGAAGTAACAACCCATCAGGCCTTGCCAAGTGTTTCACATCCTTCTGATCACATAGCACTAATATGCGACTTGAAGTGGAAATAGATCACCTCTTGCATGGTGCTTTTGGGGGTTTTCAAACAAATTTAATTTACTGCTAGGGAACTGAGGTTACACCCTGGCTTGGATGCTACTAAGAGGAAAGTCAGAACACTTACTGAAAAGTTCATGTGTTTAATGGTTTTACTAAATATTGTAACACTCTTCAGAATATTTGCATGACAACTTTTCCTTCTGTTTTTATATCCTAATAGGAAAAATATATTTAAGACAGGGCATTTTGAAAATTGGATTATCATATACCTTTTTATTGGTGTTTTTAAAGGATTAAGAATTATTTTGTTAAAAAAAAGTATGAATGTAATCTGATTTACAAGACAGTGTGCAAACTGAACCCTGCTTAATTCAGAACTAAACACCAAACCTGAAAACAACTGGATTCAGTTGCGTCAACTTCATTGTAATTACTGTCATAACAAGACAATTTTTTAAAAATAAGTTCGGAAATTGTTCACTGTCCTGATTTTTTAGCAAATGGCCTGAACAACATACCTGTACCTTCTACTTTCTGAAAAGATATCTTTAATTATCACTGACTAGACTATCTGTCAACAATCAGCCATGTTAAATTCAAGATTATAACTGATTTGGAAGCATTTTGCTTGCCCAGTTAATATGGGTAATGAGGGTAACTTTAGTACCCAGTAAAATCAGACTGCTTATATAAGTAGCATCTACTTTGAACATCTGTTCCTTCAGCTGTTCATAGGCAATTAAAAAATACTGAAGTTTAGGATGGCCAACTCTGGATGGGAGGGAGCTTTTAACAATATAATCTGTTTTCAGGTAGAGGGAGATCCAGAATAGTTAATGCAGTGCATTAGCTATCTGTGCCTAAATCTTTAAAAAGAAACACAAGTGACTTGCAAATCTTTATCACAATTGTTCTGTTTTGTTCCTCTCTTGCAGACAAAAACGACCTGAATTTTTAATAGGGTTTTTACTGGCATTTATTTTTCATTGTAGAAATAGTCTAACCTATTTTGTAGGAGATCAGTTGGATGTGGGGAAATGTATTTTATTGGTACATTCATTGGATGTGTTGGAGAGGTTTGAGTCATTAACAAGCTTCTTTCCCTGCATCATTGGTCCATACGAAACAAACAGCATTTGAAAACCATTTCACTAGATCTCCCTCTTTCACCGAATAAAGCTCCCTTTTCAATTATCTGTCACTGTTGCCAACTAATTTTTTTTCTAGTTACTGGTGTCTTTCATGGCAAAACAGGTCAGCCCAGGTTGATAAAAGCTAAGTAGCCTGTACTTGTCCAGCTGTTCACCTCCACTGCCTTCTGGTGGACTGTGGGTTATGGTTGGGATTCACAGAACTGTTATGTACCACTGAAAACGGGCAGTCACTGTCCAGTAGCATATTGCCAAGTTTCTGGTCCTGTCTCCTGCCATAGTGCCTGCTACACAGTGAAGGGTGGTGCTTTGCAGAAGCTTGTAAACATCTGCTTTTTATCCTTTTCCGTGTTCTCGCCAGTAAAATTACTACCGGTTTTTGTTACTGTAGAAGCTGAGCATCTAACAAGTTGGTGCTGATAAACAACTGTGTTAGTGAAGCCAAGAGGCAGGTTTAGCCTCAGGGGTCACACAAGGCTAAAAAGACGCAGGCCCATAAATCTCAAACAACGTGACGTGAAAAGACAAATCTCATGAACTGTCGGGAAGCGTGTTACCAGCTCTGCACAGAAAAACACAGGTAAGTGCAAATTGACAAAAGGACTGTTCTACTTAGACGCAAGTTCTGAGAACCCTGTATTACTAAAGATCTCATGTAAATATCCTTTGCAAGAAGCATTTTTCAGTAACATAAGCATTTAACCTTCCCTCTTCTCCTCATCCCAACCTCTCATACCTGATCTTGCTCTGTTACCTCTGACTTCTGGCTACTTGTTCCTCTCATGCCACACCAAGCTGAAATAGAGAAGTGAGCCGGCTGAAGATACAGGGCCTTTCATACTGTATCATCGTTTTAGTGGGTCATGGTGCCCTGAGCTGATTCACCATAAAGCTTCTTGTGCCCAGAGAGCAAGATGCAGGCTTAGAAGTGGGAATAAGTGACCAAGGCCTGGAGCAAGGCATTCACCCGCTTCAGCAGATCTGCCACAAAACATAACAGAGCGCTCGTTTATTGTCACGGGCTTGGGCAGGCTTGTATGTAATCTTCCACCTTTCCATTTTTTGCTAACTCAGCATTTTAGCTATGTCAAATGCTAGCTAAAGGCCTTTGGATAAAAATTGGAAGCAAGATGGAACGTGGTAATAAAAGTGGCAATGAATGATGTTAGATCGTTGCAACGGAGTGAAGGGCAGTGCTCAGCCTGTACAACTGGACCCTGAATACTTTGGGTGGGTCCTTAATCAGTTACTGTTCTCTTATAAGTCTAATAAAAAGAGAAGTGTCATTCAGCCTTGCATAGGAGCTGAAGGGGATGCCTGCAACTCTTCTGGGCTGCAAAGCTGATAAAAGTATCAGTGATTCATAACTAAACTTCAAGATACAGGAGTGAGGAGAAAATCTTCCAAACAGAATGGAGGCTGTAAACCTCATATCTGGGCAAGGAGTATTTAATAATTTAGTAAATGAGAGAAAGCTTACACCTGAAAATCTGACTTTTGCAAGCATATGGTATCTTAAAGGGCAGAAAAATTAATTGGAAGATCTGTTCAAGAAGAAAAACTAAGTATTAACACCTTGGAAAAACACCGAAAACCACCTGGAACAACACTGACACGTTGCAGCTGAGTCAGAGGCCTTCCACAATTTGCCAGCTCTGAAAAAACTTGAGGGGAAAAAAAACCCTAAAAACCAAATTCCAGAGTAATGCAGGCTGGCAAAAGAAATGTCTCAGTCACTTAGAATAGTAAGATCGCAACTACTAACTTGGGAAGTGAAATTACTTAGGCTAACTGAACCTTATAACTTAAAAACATTGTTTTTCTCCGTTTTAAGTACCTATCCATTATAACTTGGTTGCTTTGTCTTATTTTCCACAACAAAAACATAAAAAATCTTTTAACTTCTCCATGGTACCAGAGGACAGAGCTGGTCAGAGAAGAGAGCGGCCTGGTGTTCCCCTGCTGTCCCAGACACAGCAGGTCCCTCTCATTCCCTGCAATCCAGGAGCTGCCACCTGCCCTAAGGGAAGAACACGGGCTGGAACCGGCCCAGAGAAACTAGACGTCCCTTGCACATGGCAGATAATCCTTTAATATCTTCAGGAGAAAACTCAGCCCCCTGAGCTAGTGCTGGAGATACTCCAGTCTCAAGTATCCCCCTGTTTAATTAGTCAAATACAGCAGCAACATGTCAGGAACCCGTTCGACTTTTCTGGACTCAGAATGCAGCACTAGGGGCTAGGGTAGGAAAAAAGTCACAATTCAAAAGAATTGTGATATTTTGGTGGTGAAAGGCAACACTGAGGTACACCTTTGGCCTGTATCCCCCTGTGAGGTAATACATGGTGCTTCCTACTCCACATAAGGTGATTTTTAACTCCCACTTTAGCCACCCCTACACATCTGGACCTTGCCCAGCAACTAAGTTTTCCTCTCTAACTCACCTCTAGATCCCAGATTTGTAGAAGCCCCTTAAGCTCATCTCCATTTTATATCATAAACCTAAACTCACGTGTGTTCCTCTACCAGCACTTGGAATGCTCCATATATCCTTCACATCAAAAAGTTGGGCAAAATGCTCTCTGCATCTTTTCAAATGGGGGCGGGTTGGGGTTTTGTTTGGGTGGGTTTTTTTGGTGTGGTTTTTTTAATGCTACTTTCCCAGATCAACCATTAAGGAAAAAGGGAAAAAGGAACATCTTTGTTTTCTAATCGACTTGCTGATCTCGGGAGATGCAGCGCTGTGCCAGCCCCTGCTCTGCCAAGCTGTTGTCTCCCAGGGAGGAGTCTCTTCTTTTCCACTGGCTCCCGCTGTGGACAAACCTCATTCACAAGAGCATCACGAGACCCGAGAGCACTGAAAGACCAGCCTTCTGGGGGTAACAGATCCTTGGCTAGGTTTTGGGTTGTCCTGGTTATTGTGAAGTGTAGTTTACCCGCATGCTTGGTATGTACAAAAACCAACGAAGTTCTGCCAGATCCTTCAGACTGGTCTGGCAACCTGGAACTCGGATTCCCTCACCACCTCCATTCCAGACAAAGGGGTCTCAGCCACCTGTGACAGTACGCGAGGTCTCACACATCAGTATTTCTTCTATCACTGCTAGTTTTGAAGGGATTAATTCAAGCCTTCAGTAAAATGCATTTATGTATCATAAAGCAAACAATAATGCAAAATATGATTGAGAAAAGAGGGAAGAAAAGGAAGGAGGAAAATGGTACAAGAAAAGAAAGGGAAAAATAGCCAGCATGCGGAGGAGTCAGAGCTTTCAGCACTTCAAATTACCAGTGTAGTTGCCTCATTTCTCACATTCCTAGCATCAAAAAGGTCATTCCAAGATTTCCAACTCCAACCCAGTAAGAGGAAGAGCCCACAACACTTCAAGTTTTTACAAAAATTGGCATCAGATTCTTTAATAGAACCTGATAATTTTCATTTTTTTTTTTCTGAAGAATGCACACCACAGGCAGTAGCTAAACTTGATTCACTGGTCCAACAGCAGCGTATCAATGTCATTTCTTACTCAAGTCCCCTGCCAATGCTGCTCTTGTCAAGAGGAAGAAAGATGTACTGGGAAAAGTAATGTGCAAAGCTTCATCATCTTGCTCTCAAATTGCCTTTGCCAGACCTTAATCTAGAGATCACTCAGATGAGCAAGGGACTGCAAACTGGGCTCTGAATTCTCATTACTGGCAAAACCCTAAACCACTTTTTACGCAAGTCAGGCCACTGTTTTAAGTGCCCTCGTAGCGTCCTATTGCCTCCAGTACATCGTTTCACTGGTCTGTGTTGATAAGAATGAGCACAAACCAAGCAAGTAGAAATTCCTGATGCATTTAGAACTGATTTTTGTTCTGCCTGCAAACACTACAACCAAAGTCCACAGATTATCTATGAAACAGTTGCAGAACAAGTTCTAGATTATATTGTTCACAAAGCCATTAAAAAAAACTCCAAGAAACAAAAAAAACCAAAACCAACAAAAAACCCTCCCAAACCCAAACCAACAAATATCCATTACTATTTATGTTACAGGACTAAGTAATCAGGTCAGTTACATACGAGAAAAACAAACCAAGCCTTTTGCCCCAGCCTGTAAGTAGATCTGAGTACTCACACAGAACTATTCTCCTAATATGGGGAAAAAAATGGAAAGCCAGTCATGCGTGTACTGAAAATACAAGGAATAAATTGTGTCAACATGGCCAAACAAAAGAAAAAACACTGGTTCTTCAGCGTTTTGCTCTCTATAGTTAAGCTGGGCATCTGAGACACTGAAATAAACACTCCTGTACAACTTACCCATTGTTTGAGTACAGGAGTTTGTGCTACACAATGAAAAATTTCAGCTACTGGAACTCAGGATTTCCCGTCATTACAGTAGAACAAGGAACAAATTTTTAGCAGTCCTTTGCCCAGGTTTTGAACTTCTGGGACAACAGCTCAGTTCACATATTTGACTTTTGACAGGGAAATGACAAAGTTAGTATACCTAAACTCTTAACAGGCATGACAAAATTGGATCCTCATGGGAATTTCATCTGCTTCTGGAGAGCAGGGTTGTATTACATGTTGCTCCTGATATACAACATATACATAGGTCACTGTTGCAATTACTTTAGCCAGAAAATGCAAAAAAGCCAAAAAGTATTTTTACATATTTACCATGTCTTAAACGTCAGTCGCTGCCTTTACAGAAGGAGTCATACTGTGTTCAGATATGAAGACTAGCATACAAATTATGCTTTGGTGAGTTTAAGAAAGTGTTACTCCCACAGCTAATGAATTTACCAACAGAGCCATATTAATGGAATATGATACAGATTTCAATACTGCATGTGATCCTGGTACTAGAAGAGATAAGGTAGCATAATAAAAAAACCTTATCAGGACTATTTGTTCTTGTACTAACAGACAAGCATTAGCTACAAAAGTAGCACTAACTCCAAAGGAAAAAAAGCCACCAAGATTTCAGCTCACAGCAACAGCCAGTAAGAATATGCACAACAAACTACTTAGTGTTTGTCATCTGAAGACAAAGCAGCTTTCTATGCACATGCTGCTCAGAATTGAGAACGTGGCATTTAGAGTATACCTGAAAATGCTTAGAGAATTGAGAACAGCTGATGAGAACGTAACCTGAGAGGTTTATTTACTCTCTCAAATGTCGTCATTCCACAGCCCTTCAAGTGTCTTGTCCCTTCCACAGCTTAATATTACTATAAGATGCATACCAGAGACCTTGCTTCCAAAATCAACCTTACGGAGTATTAAGAGGCAAATATCATTTTAGAAACAGAAGTCAAGTGTGATATTATCTATTTACAGGGACGATTGAAGTACTTAAGCTTCAGTTCCTCTCTATGCTCCGATTAACACTACAGCAACTACTCAATTACACCCAAGAATTTTTATTAACTTTATCTTACTACACGTTAGTGTAAGCTGTAGCCTTTACTCCTCATGCAGATCCCATCGCTCTTAAACGAGGCTCAAGATCTTCACTACTTCCTTTGATTTTGTGAAATTACTTATTTTATAGCAGAATTACAACCTACTGGTACGCAAAGCCGAGCAGGCAGGCTTTGTGTACCAGTGACAGAGCCAGTGACTCTGAAATACAAACTTCTATACATGTGCTGTAACTCAAAGGTGTAGTGGCTAAATAGACCTCACCTAAACTCAAGTATTTAATTACTTAAAAGCACTGAAAGAATTAAGACAACAAAATCTTCATCTCTGTTTACC
Organism: Arenaria interpres; assembly: GCA_013399435.1. Taxonomy (NCBI): domain Eukaryota; kingdom Metazoa; phylum Chordata; class Aves; order Charadriiformes; family Scolopacidae; genus Arenaria; species Arenaria interpres. The sequence continues at coordinate 9,087 of VXAK01011394.1, read as the reverse complement.
AAACAGCATGTCCCCTTCAAGATAATAGGCCAAATTTGTTTCTAAGTATCTGCTTGTTTAAGTCTACCTCTAAGTTCTTCCTTGGAAGAAGAGGTGACATTTGTCACAAATACTGTTTCATTTTAACCTATTGGGACTACCAATACAACTGGTATTACTGACAGGCCACCTCCTCCGAACAAGGTGTTCCTTTTAAGGTTTACTTCAAAGAACTGTATTGCTAGAAATATGCATATTAACAGCTACTGATCCAACGCATGGAGACGCCAGCTTTGGTTAATGCATAATCAGCAATTCATTAAAGGTGCAAGCAAAACACTACTCACCTTACACTGTCTCCTGGGTTTCTGCTGCATATTGAAGACAGTGAACGACCGTATTGCAAAGCTCTGGGATGTTCTCTGGCTAGTTGTGTTCACAGTAACAGCAACTCTTGAGAGACCTGACCCTCAGTTTCAGCAGAAGCTGCTCTTAGTCTAAACTAGCTTGGGTTTACCAGCCCTTGTCACTGGGATTTTCTTCTAGCAAGGATAACAAGACCTGGACTAAAGATAGAAGAGGAGCTTAGCCTGAAACTGCAGTGAAATCACACCTTGGATTCCTAAAGGCATACAATGAATAGAGTATTTCAGTTGGAAGATTGAGCCACATTTGCATCCATACAGCAGACAGGCTACAGAAAAATAGATATTAACATACACATTAGTAGCAGCCTCAAAAAACATGTTAATTTAGGTCTTTGGAACTACAGAGGTATAAGAGGGCAGAAATATGAAAGCAGACAGTAGCAGTTGCACAGAGCTGGATTTTTGGGGGCGACTATCACCATAAATACAATATTGACTACCTCCCTGTAGCGTTCAAGTTAACTTCCCAGCCAGCCACCACCAACATTTGTTATTTCTCCTGATGGAACCCATGTTGTTTTTTAACTGTAGATACAACTAGGAAACAGACATGCATGCTTTTCAGGCAGTTCATTTTTGTTTTATTACAATTTTCGTAACTGTTAGTATTTTCATATCTGGACATCTTAGAAGGAATTTTAGATTTACAACTTCAAAAGACGCTTACAGAATTATTTAAGTCTTGCTGACAGCTACTCTACTGCACTGTATACAGCTTTGTTGCCCACCTTCCATGGCCCGCTCTACATAACTCCAAACAAGGGAAAACCTGAGACTGATGTTCACATTCAAACTGCAGGAAAGCTCAGTACACGGAAAAAGAGTACGTGATAACTTGCAATTCAACTATTTCCAGAATCAAGAAGAGCATACACAGAACTATACATTTTATAATTTTATTAGGAATAATTCCAAGTGGGTTATGAAGAAACTAATCCATTGAGTTTGATGAATTTTCCAAAATTTCTTTATGAAGATATGTTCACCAACAAACAGTAAAACTTCAGCAGAACTATTATACACTGGGCAAAAATAGTCAGGCTGATACCAAAAAGCAACATGCAACATAAAAAAAAAAAAAAAAAAAAAAAAAAGATACAATATAAAGGAAGACAATCTGCTGAATATTAAAAACAACCTCAACATGAGCTCTTCGCAACCAGCACAGAACTATTCTACCCATCAAATCCAATTCACACAAAGGCAACTTGGGCTGACAGAACCCAAGGATTAATAAAATGTTCCTCAGTGCAGTAGATTTGTATAGTGTTTTAGATTTCCTTGGCTGGAACAAGCATTATTAGGAATTCTTTTTGGCAAGGGAGAGAAATAAATATATACGGAATGCTACATTTTTAAATCAGCAGACTGTCTGAGGAATGAAACAGGGCATCGGTAAACTAAAAGTAGCAGGGAGGAAAAAAAAAATTTAAAACATTAATTTATTGGGGCTCAAAGAATATTCAAAACAGATCTTAAAGATGTCACAATAACTATATTCAGGCATTTAGGCTAACAAGGGGAATAAAATCAGAAGATACACTTTTTCCAAGTTAAGGAGATTTTTACCCAAGCATATTGCTACCTTCGCAACATGTAGCTTGGTAAACAATAATTGGCAACAAAATAAGTTGAAACGCTGTAATATCCTGCCCAAATATCAGTTCCAGATACTGTAATAACCAAGATGCAAACTAATTTTGTTGTAACAAGCCTAGACCACTTATATCAAACATGTCCCTGGTGAAAGAGTCATCCAGTTTGAGTTAGCGTTTTGAGAGTTCATTTGACAGCCAGTCAAGTCCCTCGTACAGACCAGTTCCTTGTGTAGCACAGGTAGCCTGGACATACCACTGTTAATGTAAAACACAAACAGATTAAATTTAAATATTGACAAAATACAAGTTATCACAGTACATGACACTCAGATACACACTCAGTGTCCTATAAACACTGTTTTGTGCCATAAGTAGAGTCAATATTGAACAGATAGTGTTTTCATAAGTTCTGAAGAGTATATATAAAGTAGATGGGGTCTAGACGTTATCCAAAACCTCAGTGTTGGCTGACCAAATGCTAGAATACTATTTAGTGCATCAAAAGGCAAATACAGAACTTGCATTTAGTTTATATGTTGAAAACTAGCTTCTTGGTTTTGAAAGACTGCTGTTCAGAACATGGACATGGATCTCTAAAACATCTTCTATGGATACGACTTGTGCAGGTGGAACCTAACAATTCAGGAGCTACTCAATTTCCCCCCGCCCTTGCAGTGATGATAATTGCAGAATGGGTTTTCTCCCTCAAAATAACAGGTATTGGGAAACAGGAAAGCCCACCACACGCTTTGTCAAACGTGTTTGACAGCTGTATTTCAGTGACAACCTGGAACATTCGTGTTTTTCCAGGAGAATGTAAGGGATGAAGCACTGCAACAACTGTACACATTGGATTATACTTCTAAATCACTTATTTTGAACAAGGACCTTAAGCTATGCACTACAGAGTTTAGTAGCAGGTATGTGCCTCTCTCTATGTAAAGAGGTGAAAACTTCCCTTTCCTTCAAAGGGCGATTACATTTATAATAAATGAAGACAAGAGTTCAGCAACCAGGAAGTTCAGCACTTACAGTTCTGTTACGCAGAGACTGAAGACCTAGTTTATCTGTCATTTCACTGATTGCCATGGCATTTGGCAGATCTTGTTTGTTTGCAAACAGAAGCAGCACTGCATCTCGCAGCTCATCCTCTTGAAGCTAAGAGAAAAAACAGTCACATTATTAAATTAGCTCAGTTAAGTACTTCAATTACTTCAACAAGCACTGAAGAAACCTAAATACTGATTTAAGGGTTATAAATGTTCTCATGCTTGCTCCTGAAGTCACTAATAAATACTGAGTGAAATTTAACTAGTACCCAGCAGAATTCCTCCTATGAGCAAGGAAATATTCTTTCAATAGAGGGTTTAAATTTACCAGCACCTTGCTTCTGAAATTCTTAGCACAAATTTGTTTTTGCAAAATTCTTTATTCATCTTCCGTATTTCTATTAAGGTTTTATGAAGTAAAGAAAAGTTCTGACACAGTTTTGAGCTAAAGTTCTCTATAGTTGTAGTTACAATTCAGTGCACAATGTGACCCAGAATTACCCATTAAATACAATATGCACTGTACAAACTCCCTAAAATTTTAAAATCTTAAGTCTCCTAGGGAGGCTGACACACATGCAAAAATATGACAAAAGTATAATAATTATATTTCAGAAAGTATTGATATTTACCATTTTCTGCAGCTCTTCTGCTGCTTCCTGGATTCTCTCTCTGTCATTGCTGTCTACCACAAAAATGAGGCCCTGTAAGAAATTAAGCAGTTTTGAAAAACCAATGTAAACATACAGTACTATTTTTATAAAACAAAAAAACTCTTATTGAATACCGTGATGGTCCCCTCTTAGGTAAGCAAATTTTAAAGAAATTTCTGTTTAAGCAATGCAAGAAGTCTGCCTGAACAAGTACATAATTTTCAACTGCAAAATAAATTTAGGCCTTCTAAATCAAATGTCCATTTATACATTAGTGTGGGATTCATTATTTTTAAACAAAAGACAGACACCAGCAAAATTTCAGAAGCAAACTCTCCTCCCTCCCTTTTCCCTCACTGTATCAAATTAAATGCAGCAAGAGAATCACAAGTGCGTCACCATCTCATGTTTCACTGAAAAAAAAAAAAAAACAATCCACTCTTGAAGTAAGGCCTGAATTTGTTTTAAGAAAGGTTGTACCAAACAGTATTTCTAATGGCGTCTCTGTTATTTAAGTGTCCTCCTTACAAAATCACTATCTACTCTTAAAATTTCAGTCTGAAAACCTTACATTTTATCATTCTCTTTAAGAAAACAGAAGCATCCTTTAAAAATATTTAGTAACAGGGCTGAATAAGGAACTGAAATTTAGTATTACTCTATGCACAACAGTGCTTTGGTAGCTCCTTTTTGTCAATACAGACTTCTCCTTTTTTCTGCATCAATCACATTCATTGTGCTACACAAAAGTTTCTTGAAAACGCGAAAAAAAACCCAAAACACTCCCGAAGTTTCCTCATACTAATAAGCAACTTAGCTTACTGCTTGTGAACTGAAGGAAAGAATCACATTCGTGTCACAAAAATGACAGCAGTCACATCAATATGAAGCAGACATTTTCTAATCAATCAGTAACAGGATCTTTTACGATGTTTTTAGATACTAAATACGCAGACATAGAACAGCAAAAGCAGTATATTTTGAATATGTATAAGCTAACACCAGTTCAAACAGATCAGAACATGGATATAGAAAAGTTGAAATGTTCCTCACAAACAAACCAGCTGCTCTGGAACATTACAGAACACTGGTAGATCCTGAAGGACTTTATCCTTGCCAGGATACACTCATGATTAGACTCGAAGCCTTCAGGGTAACAAACCAGCTTCAACTGGCACTGGTTCTGGTATCCCTCAGAACTTGCTTTCAGAGAGGCTCCTCACAACTTCCTGCAAGGGACAGAAGACAACTTTCCACATATAAAGAGACTTTACAAAACATGTCTTCAATGATTTCCATCTCAGAACTCTTACCTGTGTGTTTTGGAAATAATGCCTCCAAAGAGGTCTAATTTTATCTTGACCACCAACATCCCAAACTGTGAAACAAATGTTTTTATATTCTACCGTTTCCACATTAAAACCTAGAAAAGAGTCAAATAGGTAGAAATAGTTAATGCTAGTGTCAAAATGTAATTCTAATCATGTTAAAGACCATTACTTCCTAAGCTATATTTCTCCCAATTACATATAAAATGGCTTATCAGAATTGAATTGCTAGATCAAGATGAAAACTGACTCAATGGGGACACCCCACTACCTATCCCCAAATTAATCAATAAAATCCAAGGACACCACCGTTGGTTCAGCAAGTCTTTCAGCCACAAACTGCTAGAGGTTCATGGTGTTTCCAGGAAATACTGCTACTTCACTGGTTCCTGTACTCCTGAGCATCAGCTGCTGGCCACCATCAGACACAGGTTTGTGGTCTAGATGTATCTTTGGTCTGACACAGCTACGTTACGGCAGTACCAGAAAGTATAAGAATCAAGACAAACATGGGCTAACAGCAAATCCCTACACTTGCCAGAAGCCCATCTCTACAAGACAAGTTTAGAGTAAGAAGAATGAAGACACGAGACTTGGTTAACTTACCAATAGTGGGAATTGTGGTGACAATTTCTCCTAGTTTCAGTTTATAAAGAATAGTTGTTTTACCAGCAGCATCCAAACCAACTAGAACAAACAAAAAAAAATTGATTTAGTTCACAATATGAACTCCAACCTGCTAATTTAAAAACACACCATTTTACATGCATAGTATTAATTTTTTTCCTAAGACGAAACAACTTTTTAAACACTCTTAAGTCACTGTTGATATACTGCTGTATTTTTCTCCCCATCTCCTCCACCCAGCATTGCGAGAGAGAACAAGCAATGAAGAAACAGTCAATAACACATTCTCACCCACAGCTTACAGGCTCATGAAGTTGCTAGTCATCTTGCTTAGTATTTGTGTTAAGTTTTATCATTCACTTTGAAAGTTTCTTCTACGGAAGTCAGGATGGTTTTAAATGCCTAGCAACAATCTACAAGCAGCACACAGTTTCTAACTGATCACATTTGCTACTTTGCACTCAGGCTGTGGAAGGTCTCACCTACTCAAGCTTCAGCTAAGGCCAGTTTCACATGCACCTGAATCAACAGGAGTTGACACTGTCAATGGAAGGTACTCCAGTTTCCCTCATTCCTGCCCCTTGTCCCTTTGCTAACACCTTTCTTTTGCATTGACAAACACAGATGTATTAGGAAACTCCTGCCATCGCTCTGAATACACCCCAAGGGCTGTAACTCTTCTTCAGGACATCACTTCTATTCGCTGAGATCCACTAGGATGCTTTCATTAGGGGTTTCCGATTTTGATCTTTATAGAAGGCCTTCTGCACTGAAATTGCACTTCTGATTCTACAACAAAACTTAAGCTTGTATTGGAAAAACAGCAAGCTATGTTGTGAGTATGTGATCCTTAAACAACAGAAGACTGGAGCCTTAAAGACATTTTGAGAAGCGTCACCAACACTGCAGGTGTACACTGTAGTTTTCTAAAACTGTTTGTGCAACTGGTTATTGTTAGGTACTTCAGAACACATAGGAGCAATTTAAAATACAACCCTCTACGCTAGAATCCAATGCCTAGCACATAAGCACCCAAATAAACAGTACGTACTAAACATTTACCACAACAATAGTTTGAATAAAACGCCTGTTTGTGAAACTTAAAACAGTCGATGAAATTTTGCCTACATAAAAATAACCCTGCAAGAATTAAATAGTATTTGCACAAGAAACCAAATGCTATCCATGTTTGATAACATATTTTGAGTTAATTTCCTACTGTGATATATTAAGCTTTAAGTGGTTTGATGACCTGACTATTAATAATACAACTGTTTCCTTAACGTTGCAATGAAGTGGAATTCGAGATTACCTACTTACTCAGAATGAAACCAAACTCTTAAAAAGTCTCCTCCTTCTCAAGACAGAAACTGCTGTTACAGCAAACTAATTTAAAAAACCCTATCTATAATTGTCCTATATTCTGATACTGTGAACAGGCCAAAGCAGTTCCTTTGGTATTGTTGTTGCATGTTTAAAAAAAAAAAGAAAGTTGTTCTAATTGTTAATGTCATGAAAGAAGCAGAGGGGAGGGAAGCTACCATCAAAACCAAAGCCGCTTGAGGGTTAATAAAATCCCCAAAAGCCCAAATTAAAATTTAACAGTTTTAACTTTTCTATTGTCTAAGTGTTGGTCTCTCTTAGAGCCACATGTGAGCATGAACAAAATATAAAAAGACCTGGTGCAGCAGAAGTTTCATAAGAGCTTGCAAGTCATGAAACTTGTAAATGTTAGCTGTACACCAACAAAGTGTCAGGGAGCCTTGGAAAAACCCATTAAGCCAACTCTGAAACCCTCAAGTACTCCATGTGTGCTGAAAACCAATGTTTTTAATAGCACAATGCTTGAAGCCCAACACTATTCTCACACAGCTCAGCTTCAACTGAGCATTTGAAAGATGCCTAGATCTTTACAGGAAAACATAACTTACGTACATGATATTCATCCACCCCCTCAAAAAAACTTAAAATAGTTATCAGTAGAACAAACACAGACAAGATTTGTTAAAATTAGCAACAAAAGAAAGATGGCGTTATCTACGCAAATGGTTTTAGTCTGTTTAGGGGTTATACTAAAAAGATACAGATAACAACAAAAGAAAAAAGCTAACCTCATTTCAAAGAACATACACAGGGTATTGAGAACCATTTGAAGATATGACTCAGAGTTAAGAAATCAGAAACTAGCCAAGAATTTTAAACTAATTCCTAAATTTAAGAAATCACTGCCCCAGTAATTCATTTTGCTCTTGTGCCAGGACCCAGCACCACCTCAATGGTGTTGACAGAAGGTTACATTAGCTATGTAAGCACAAAGCCCAGAGAATTAAATCTACTCTTATCCACAATTCTAATTAAGCTGTTGGACTTTGCACTGAGGCAGGCTGAGTTACATGTTTTCTTCTGATTCCACACTTGAGACAGCAGCTTTTAATGGAGGGAAGGCAACTTCTGCAAATCACCGTGACCCTATTTGCAAAAACGGTCTCTTTTAGTCAAATTGCAAGTGTTATGAACTCTAAACAAGCCATAGTAATCAAAAGCACAGGCTCCATTCATACTTCGTGCTCCAATTTGCCATTTAGCACCCTTTTCAGAACAAGAAATTTCAGAGCACCAAACCACATTTAATCTTTTGAGCCACTAGGAAGTGTAACTACTGCTTTTAGTGGTCCAAGAACAGACACCTATTTACATTTGTACTGGAACACTAAATGTAAATCTATCAGCCATTTCCATGTCAAAGTTTAAGTTGATTTAACTATCAAGATTGAAAGCCAAGTCTAAAATCCCCAAATAATGTCAAGTAAATTGCCCATTCTACATTTTCAGTCGAATTCCACTGCCTGACTGACCATCAACAAGACCAAGGTATAAGAATCTTGAGGTAGGGTATGACAGTCAGCAGTTGTACCACAAACCATTAAGATTACAATAAAGTACAAATGGGAAGCACAGACTTGTACTTGCAACCATTTATCTTTAAAGTGAGTGAAACATCCTCTTCCTCTAACTGGAGAAAAAATATCTACAATGCTTTCAGTTGCTGTTAAAACCACTGTGGTTGTAAGTCCTTTACGCTTCTTAGAAGAATTTTATTCACAGTCTGTCAGTGTTTCTAAATCTCAAGCTCGTAGTTGGCTTTCCCTGGGAGCACCACCCCTGTGACCACATCACATTCCTCATTTACTAACTTTCTACTTTGATCATTGGTGGCCAAATATCAAGCTGCCTCAGTCATCATAGCACAGAACTTCATATAGACCATAGATGCAGAAAAATTGGGAATTGACTTTTTAAATGGAATTCACATAAATTCCAGTAGATTTTAGTTGTCATATTGAGATTTCCAAAATTTACTGCAGAATACAGAGTGTTGCTGCTTTCAACATGAATGTTTCCCATAATCAAAGAAAAAAAAAAAA
>VXAK01011393.1:0-16210 GCA_013399435.1 Arenaria interpres | reverse complement strand
GAATTTTCTAGTTTAATTCAGTCAGGGGTTATGCTTCTTTGTGCTCTTTCAATGCCATGTTATGTCTGCGGCTAGAAGCAGAGGTGCCAAAATATTGTGAAAAGCTGTTCTTGTGACATTTTCTTCTAAGACTGAGACTACTGGAAAATCTGACAAGAAAACCTCTTTTCAGATTTCTGCCCCAATTTTGCAGACTTGGGGGGCTCATGTAGTCTTAATAAGCTTCAGCTAAGCCTGTGAACATTTAGATGCTCATCTCAATCAAACCCAAATTCCAAACCTTCTGAGTCCCACCCATCACTAATCTAAACCTGCAAGCTACAGTTCTACCTCCAGCAATAGTTTTCAAATGAACATCCATGCNNNCAATAGTTTTCAAATGAACATCCATGCGTTTGAAGGAAATGTCAGAGTACACCAGGTATTTCAGGCTGTACTAGAGAAGCACATTTCATTGATGCATTGTATATGGCACATCATTCAGCAGTTGAAAGATTAATCATCTAGTCTCTAAGTTCTTTATACTCTCCGAAGTTTGCTAGCCATGCTAGCACGCATAGCTGTACACTTTGCAGGAGGTTGTTTGCTTTCCTATGAACTCAGTGACTACTTTATTTTTGTGCTTTTCAGACAGGAAGAAATGAAAATTAGTCTCAATATAATGGGCTAGGGAAATATTTTTAGCCTCTTGAACTCCAAAAAACACAGAGAGGAAGGGATTATCTTAAATAAAGAAATCTAATGCTTTTGCATAGTGTAGATATACCGAGGATAGACTTGAAGAGGTGGAGCAAGAAGTGTCAGAAAACAGATTTAAGTTCTTTATTACATATTCACAAAACCAGTAGAAATAGAGACACGGCAGAAAAGTAAATAAAATAAATTATACAAGAATGTAAGAGTGTTCTTTATAAACACTGGACTATTAGTACAAGCTGGGGAGATTGGTGTCTGTAATAGATTTTTTTCTAGAAAGAAGAAAGTTACACTTGTTAAGGGTGAAATTTTAACTTAATACTCATTTAGTACACAAGACTATATATTCCTTAGAAACTATAGCATTTATATGTTTTATCCATTTGTAAGTTTAAACAAATTCCTAAGGGAGTAAATGTTACTATCAGTCTGGACCTGAAAATACAAGACAGAGTATGAAATGTTAAGACAGACATTAGAACAGCTTTGATCATTGTTCACAATATTTATTGCCTAACAAATGCAGCGCTGATTTGCTGCAATGGCATCCTAACACTAACAACTTACTGAATCTGAAAGACACCTGTTAATCACTAAATAATTGCCTGTCTATAAGTGTTGTTTTTTTGTAAGATGTTTATGGTTTACAAGATATCCAGAATTAGTCTTTTCAGTTCTATGGCTGGTGACACAGACTATCATATACTATTTCTGTTTTCTGATCAAATGCCTGTGTTTTGTTTTGTTTTTTCTTTCCTAAATTCAATTATTTTTCATAAGTATGTTTTAGGTAAACGAAGTCTTAGTTACACACCTGAAATCTCCAGAACTTCTCCTTAATGTACTGTTATGATGTTGACAAAATCAATGAGATTAAATAAAAATACAATGCAGAAAGTATTAAAAAAATATACTCATGAATAATTTCTCTGTTGCCCAGGCAGCTCCACTGCAGTTTCACAGCAGCTTCAGGGTACCAAATTGAGTGTAGTTCAATTTTTTTGAAATTTACAATGTGCTCTCCCAACTGAGGGACTTGTATTGCTTTTACTTCTTTAATGAGAATGTAAGCTTATGCTGCCATGATTTGTTGCCTATAGAGAATTTTAGCAACTTTTATTGTTTGCAAGGAGAAAAACTAAATCAGTGCATCAAAACCAGTTTTCTATTGTCTATGACTACTTAGGAAAATAATAGGTTTTACTCCCTAACAAGCAACATTCTGATTGCTGCTATAAGTGACCTGCAGTAAAACTATATCAGGTTGGCTTCCCTCCTCATCTATTGCAACTTTCTTTTTTCATTTATACCAAAGTTATTATGCACTCATTAAAACATCAGTGAAATAAGACAGGAAAGAGGATCATAGTTTGCACAAACTGCAAAACAGCAATGTAGCATGCAATGCTTCATAAGGAACCAGTACTAATATAGATGTACTGAGTGAAATATGTATGCAAGTTAAATAATATCCTTGTAACACATTAGTGGAATGCATACCTTTTACAAACTGGTAATTTCAAGTTTCATTTTATAGGACACAACCCATTTTTGTGTATCAAAGTTCATGAGACTTTCCCTTGAAGGCTACAGAATCACACCAGCATTAATGCAAGTGCTAGTCTGACAGAATAAAATTTGTATTATTTTTGATACATCAAAATATACCAAAAAATCACATTCTAATGGTAAACTGGGTAAGCCAACAGTTAACCACAAGTTTGTGGTAAGATTACATCACAATACTTAGAGGTGTATGCGTGTTTAAGAGCATGATTGGTAATACAGAAACCAAGAAACATTCTAAAATGGAAGAAAATATCTACAGCTTCATCAGCCACCATGTTAAGAATCACACTAACAAAAGCACAGGTTTTATCTTTCAGTTACCCTCCCTCTCTGTGTCACTTCTTTTCAATCAGCTGTATCCAAACAGATGCCATAACTAGGATATATATATATAAAACACTTATTCACTAGCTGATGCACAGATGAGACAGGCAGGTCTAACAGCTGACTAGGTTAAATGTTAATCTCATAGTCCTCTGACAAGACACTGCAATCCTTTTCAGTCAGGCAGTTAAAGAAGGGGTTCAAACCATCCATTTTGTGGGTGAGATGCTCTTCTCCTGAACCCCTTAGAATTTTAACACTTTTCATTCCAGTAATTTTATTTTGAATCCTTGAGCTACTATTACTAGCATTGAAATATTTGCTATTGCTATCTAAACTGTCTCATCTTTATCTGCATTTTTACTTTTGGTATTTGGCATGGCTCTAGCTTGTATACTTTCTCTCTGCTTTTTCTCATCTGTGTCTTCTCAGAAGTCTAAGCCAAAGTTACACAGCTGTGCTGTGTCCAAACCACGTTTTGGATTGAAACCCTGGGAGAAGGATTACAGGATCAACATTCTTCCTTCAGGTGGTGAAGATCTGTTGGCAGCAAACACAGCTCCACCTGTGGTAGTTCCAATAGCTTGATTACAATGACTCTGTTGAGAAAGAAATCCTTGTCTTCCTTGAGTACTTATTATTTCTCTAGAAATACTATCCACTGGGTAAGCCGTTTCTCTGTGGCATTTATTTCATACTGTGAAGTAATAAAATAATAATGCAAGGATCCAGTTTGTGTAACAATGGCTCCACAGAACAAAAATACAGGACACCCGATGCCACTCTTACCATGACTCATCACAAAGGAAAAAGTATGAACAGATCTATAATGAATAGATATGACTAAATAGAGCATGAATAAATGCAAGAAATAATGAAGCACACTATGCTAAAATGATACATCTCAATACTCTTCAGTAGTCTAAGGAAGAAAAACATTCCTTATGAAGAAAATTATTTGTTTTAAATTATTATTTTTTATTTTTCCTTCTTTTCCATTAGTTCTTTAGCATATAAATGTTATTAATTTGAAACACTATTATGTCCTAAGAAAAAATATGCAGCTGAATCTGTTGTAATTATTACCATCCACAGGAAATCTTTGAATATCTCATTTTGTTTGTTCTGTGTGCAGAATATGATGAAGTCTATACTTGTTCATCAAAAAAATATTTTGCTTTAGCACAACTTGATCTTTTAAAATGAAACCTTCTTTTCTGTTACTTCTCTGCCCCTTAAATGCAACCCCTCCCCACAAAATGCTGTACTAAGTAGGCTGTAAAGTGCCTTTAGTAGTCAGTAGGGCAAAAAACTGAGAAGGGGGCATCCTGTACTGATAGTACTGTTGCAGAGCTTGTGATCATAGGAGCAAACCTCATTTTTTTTCTCTGGCTGTGCATCTTTTCCCTCTTCTTTGCTTAGACCTGAGACTCCTTATAGTAGATATCACTTTTCATTAGCTGAATTCCCATTGCACTCGGCACTGGACAAACATTTTTCTGCCTTTTAAGGACTTCAAGTGTCCAGGTAGAATAAGGCATTAAAAGGACCAAGCATTCATCAACTAGAATCATAGAATCATAGAATCATTTAGGTTGGAAACGACCCTTGGGATCATCGAGTCCAACCATCAACCCTACTCTACAAAATTCTCCCCTACGCCATATCCCCCAACACCACATCTAAACGACTCTTAAACACGTCCAGGGATGGCGACTCAACCACCTCCCTGGGCAGCCTATTCCAATGCTCAACCACTCTTTCTGTGAAAAATTCTTTCCTAATGTTCAGTCTAAACCTACCCTGTTGGAGCTTGAAGCCATTCCCTCTCATTCCATCACTAATTACTTGTGAGAAGAGACCAGCACCAACCTCTCTACAGTGTCCTTTCAAGTAGTTGTACAGAGTGACTCTAGTCACCTTCTAGTTAGCTTTTCCAAAGCTAAATTTTCTTAGTCAATTTTCTTGGTGATTTCCTTAGTTACCTTTGCAGACCATATAAATATATTATAAGAACCTCCAAAAGCATTTCTGAATCATAGATTGAATAAAATAGTGCATAAGAATTCACAAAGCACTTTCCCTTGACTGGCCTCCACACCTAGCCTCCATAACATCCACTTTAACACTTACACATGTATCTGTGCTATTTTTTTTTTTTTTAATAGAGTTACTTTTCTTCATAGTAGCTAGTATGGGGCTAGGTGTTGGATTTGTGCTGAAAACGGTTGAAAACACAGGGATGTTTTACTTACTGCTGAACAGCGCTGACACAGGGGCAAGGCCTTTTCTGCTTCTCGCACTACTCCATCAGTGAGCAGGCTGGGGGTACACGAGAAGCTGGGATGAGACGTGGATGGGACACAGCCAGGACACCTCATCTCAACTGTGCAAACAAATATTCCATACCATATAATGTCATTCTCAGCAATAAAAGCTGGAGAAAGAAGATGAAAGGGGGGGATGTTCAGAGGGATTCCATTTGTCTTCCCAAGGAACCATTACACACAATGGCGCCCTGCTTTCCTGATGAGATGGCTGAACACCTGCCTGCCAATTGGAAGTAGTGAACTAATTTTTTATTTTTGCTTTGCTTCCATGCACAGCTTTTACTTTACCTATAAAACTGTCTTTATCTTAAAGCACGAGTTTTCTCACTTTCACCCTTCCAGTTCTCTTCCCCATCCCACTTTAGGGAAACCATGTGAGCTGCTGTGTGGTGCTTAGTTGCTGGCTGGGGTTAAACCATGGCAATATCTTAATGGGGCCTTTGGAATAAGTATTATGCACACATACACAATGACTGAAAATTTTAATAAATTAATGAATTAATGATTGATCTCCACAACAATTATATGGGACTGAAAGATTCATTTAAAAGATCTTGTTCTGGGGTGAATAATCAAAAGAAGCAATTTCTCAAGTTCTCAAGTAGGATCAGCGTGGAATCAAGAACGATCTTTAATCCAATAATCAGCTGTTACAGACATAAAATGGAGCATACTACATGATGGACAGATGCCATATAGGCAAGAAATAGTTCGTAACACATAATCACATCTTTATAGTAGCAAACAGAAAGAAAAAAAATTAAAAGTGGAGAAAAAAATAACAAACTCATCATGGGTAAATTATGCTGTTTCTTTTTACATATATCTTCACATATTTTCCTTTAGATTTTTACTTGCTAAAGACAACTTCTAGTATTTAAAATTGCATGCAATAATTCAAGACATTATTATAAGCCAGTACCAGACATTCAGAATGTGAAAAACAGATTCTTTCCTAATTGTATGATTCTATTAAAAGTCAGTTTTTAATGTCCTTTAATCTCATTAATTCCATACTTCAATGTCTGTTCAACAAATACTTGACAAATAAAACAGGAAATTAATGCTTCATTATAAATAGCACTATATGTAAAGTAAGCAGTATTTTCACTCTCTGCAATTTACATCTGTGGCAGAAATTTGGATTATGGAACATGATCATTTGGTGTTGGATTTTTTATTTTTTTTTCTGGCTGTGACTGATAGTGGATTTTGTGCATTTAATCAGGCAAATACAGCCACAGAATAAAAGTAACAGTTATAAAAAAATCCCAAATTATTTTAACATTTTCAGTACTATAAAAAAAATCAGTTTATGTCATAAAAACTAATTTATTCACACCCATTAGACTGTTTGCTTTTTTTATTTCCTTTATATGTGTTTCAACACGAAGCTGAAATTGCTATTTAAGCCTTTTCATGTTAAACTAAACTGTTCTCAAATTCTTCATAGCTTTTCATTTTTCACTCATTGCTCATTTAGATGTTTCTGTTCTAAATTCTTTCTAATATGTGGGTTTCCTCAATGTGGTGAGAATGTGGTCTCATAACGCTTTGCATTCTCAAAAGTCTTACCACTCTGTATTGGTTATTTCTATGTTATTTAAAGTTCATCAATTTAATATTCTTACTTGCCTTTGTAGGTCATATAGAATTATTCTAAAAATCTCCAGAAGAATTTTTTGATTATAGTTTGAAGACAGTGCAGGAGAATTTACAAAGTAATCTCCTTGCCATGATTTAGCTTCCCCATAGTCTGCTTTTTATCAGTCACACATATTGCAGTCAGAGTCATATACTGTTCTTTTGCAAATAGTCTCTATTGTGAAAATTCAGAGATAGCATTATTTGCCTCTATTTTAATTTCTCCATTAATATATGTAAAAATTGGGAAGAAAAACCTTATTGGACATTGGCTTCACTGAGAACTAACATTCATCTGGTTATCCGCTACACACAGTTTATGTCTGAGTAATTGCAAGTGTTACCCTAATTCTTTGCTCCTAGGCAATTGATTTGTATTTGGCTATACTAAAATGCGTAATTTATTTGCATGAAATCTACCAAATGCTCAAAATTGTTCAATAGCAGTGATCATCCTCTATTTAATTTACCCTAGTCTCTGTAACAACTCTTAGGAAAGTTTTGCATTTTTCCTTCCGATAAATATTTAAAAAAATAATGAAATGGTATGGTGCATCTATTAAGACTG
Source organism: Arenaria interpres (assembly GCA_013399435.1). NCBI lineage: Eukaryota > Metazoa > Chordata > Aves > Charadriiformes > Scolopacidae > Arenaria > Arenaria interpres. Next base: position 9,079 of record VXAK01011393.1, on the reverse strand, counting down.
ATGGTCCAAGGGTCTAATTGGACTTCTCTTTTATCATTATTAGGTGCAACTCACATATGTATGATGTTTAAATTAACAGATATTCTTTATTATCTTCCATGGTCACTGTTGGAAAGGAAAATATTTCATCATCCTCTGATGTGAATGCAGTATGCATCATATAACATATATAAAATACAAGTGACTACATAAGCTGGTGATTTCTACAACTATTTCAGGACACATTTTGCCTAATCGATTATTTATTCAGATGGTATTGTAGGCTTTAGTAACTGCTTAGCTACAAGCTGGTAAGTTTGGAAATGGGGAAAAAGTAGATCTCTAACAAATGTGTAATATTGACTGATTTTAATTTAGTCATAAGATAAATTACACTCAGAGAGTTTTGAAGACTATTGGCAGGAATACAAAATTGAGAGTTAAATCCCTGCGGCAGACCCTAAGAAGGCCTTAAGACCCCAATTAGGTAAAATAAATTTCTGCTTTGCAACTGCAAGTTTATACACAATAAATGACAGAGTAGTGCACTGGAGAGAAGAAAATAAAGAAAAAGACCTAAAATTAACAAACAGCATTAGATCACCAAATAAAGCATGAAATCAAACAGTAGCAGTCAGAAACAGCACAAGTAGCATATCCTCAGTCAGTTAGTGAAGGTAGCAGTCCTCAGGTAGCATGCAAAATAGCCTACATTGTTTGTTTATTCAGTTTCATGTAATCTGACAACAAATCAAAATATCATATATGAATAGAGTGGTCACAAGTTTTTCACATTAATACTGCCCTTCCATATGTAAGTGTTAGTTAAACAAAATCAACAGACAATATTATGCATAAAATATGAAAAAGTGTGCTTAATTCAGATGAATAACATAGTGGTCAAACTCAAAAGAAAATATCTATTTCTCCTTCTTGTAGAAGGACAGTTAAAACGAGGTGTACTTAATATGTATGTGTTCATTAACACAAGTGGCTACCTCCACATCTCTTCTGGCCACTCTCTGACTTCCCCTCTTCAACAGGACAAATGCCTTAATAATTAATATCTGTCCCTCCCCTGCACCTATCCTCCTTTCTCCTAGCTTTTATTGCTGAACATGACGTCATACAGTATGTAATATCCCTTTGGTCAGTTTGGGTCTGCTGTCCTGGCTGTGTCTCCTCCCAGTCTCTTCCCCACTCCCAGCCTACCAGCTCTAGGTTGGACAGCATTGATGCTCTGTGAATTCTGCTGAGCAGGAACCAAAACATTGGTGTGTTCTCAGCACTATTCTAGACACAAGCGCAAAGCACAGCAGTATATGGGCTGCTCAGGGGAAAATTAACTTCATCGGAGCCAGACACAGTACACGGTCCAACCAGAGAAATGTGCTTTTTTTTGTCAGTGTAGGTAATGTCTTCATAAAACAAAAACAAAATGAAAAAAAAATAATCCAAACATACTTTGTAGCTTGGATTAAGGCAAGTTCCTGCTTGACTGAGTAACAGGGAAGGCACATTATTGATATATATTTCCAGGACTATTTGCAGAGAAAAAGGTAGAATTTTGTTAATGAGACTATAGGGCACTGGAAAGGAAAATGTAAGAATGATATATTTATATACATAAAGTATGTTAAGTAATAAAATATTATTTTGAACTTTTCACTCCAATAGCATACATAATTTGATTTTTTTTTTAATAGAAGTGCTATTTAACAGTTTAATTAAAAAAAATAAATGATCAGACACATTCATGAGTTTTTCTTAAAAGAACTATAATTAGACAAGGTACACAAATCGGGACAGCAAGAGCAAGAAGTAATACAGGCTGATATTCAGCTAATATCATACTCACTAACAGCATCTGGCATTGTGTTAGGAAACTGTAGCAAGAATAAATTTCTCTCTAACATCATGTGATACCCATTGGTAGAAAAACATAATCAGAAGAATGCAATTCATTTCTTTTAGAACTGACTGTGGTTTTCTTTTACATTTTCAAGCTTCAAATAGATAAAGTAGACAATCACTGTCGTAAAGAAACCTTTGCTATTCATCCATAAAAACAGAGCTTCCATGTTTTTAATTTACAAGTAAGTTTGCTATACATTTTCTTTATTAAAAAAAAAAAACCAACAACCTGAAATGGTAGAAGTCTATGAAGTTAAAATGAATTCCAAATGGCATTTAAAAAAATAAAATGAAATTAATTAAGTCAGAGCTGAGTGAATTTGTTCTCATATTATTTTTATTTCATTAACTGTTATTCACATATAATTTATATTCTGAAATAAAATCTTTTTTTCATGATGCTATCCCATATTTCAGTGAAACATTTTATGATATATTACAATGGAAACCATTGATCTCAATATTTCTTACTCAAAAATTAAGAAGCAGAAGACTATTTAAGACTGCATAATTAGAAAAATGCATTTGACAGCAGAAATTAGAACTATATCAAAAGCTCGTCCACAAAATACATTCCAGAAGGTCTTTTGGTTCTAGGATTATTTAGCCATAATATTGTAAACATTTCAACGTTACAGACTATGTTGGTGGCATTGTAGATGACGACACTGAAATATCTGCAAGTTCACAAAAGGAGGACCACGACAAATGAGTAAGAACTTACAGTCCTCTTCCATGTTCTTTCTTTCTGTGCTTATTCCTATCTCTTGAAGGGGGAGTGGAACAATCTGCAAAAGAATTGGTACACAACTATGAAGAAATACACTTGCAATGTATTTTACTCAGCTTACATTCTATGAAAAAAACCCCACAACTGAAATACAAACTTTGCATCAGTCAGTATACTGGCATTCTTTGTGCAATATTCTAAGTATTCTTTTAAAAAAATTAATTATTAAGTTAGTTGCTAAAGAAAACATAGCTGTCTACTGTCTTACCAATTGAGAAAAAAAAAAAAAGGCCTAGTATTAATTTTGGTCACAATACTAGCAAGAATAAAAGCCTCAGAACCTCAATACTTTATACCAATTTACCCAATTCTACTTAGTCCAAATATTGAGACAGAATTCTCGTAAGGACACCCATCTCTCATTTAGATTTCAGATGGAAACGCAATCCCATGAGGAGCACCGCTGTTTCTTTGATAGTTTCTACTTTAAAAAAAAAAAAAAGTCAAATTTCTAATACATATGAACAATATATAAGAAAAAGAAATGTTATCATCATGCTAAAATAAATCTGAATACTATTTAATTTGAAACAGGGACCATCATTACAATTAAAAAAAAAAAAAAACACATACAAATGGAAACAAAATCTGCAATATGACATCACAAAATTAAGTTCCAAGAGTTTGTGTAATTCACAAAAACTCTAAATGTTCTTTCATGAATTCTGTGTAGCACAGTGGTCTACTGAACCATTCAATAGCTGAAAGCCTAACTCCCAGGTACCACTGAAGAGTTAGATACTTTAAGCTAGGCTTACATTTTCTTCATTTTTCTGGTTTACAGGCAATGGGAAAACTTCATATGTGAAAAGAGAAAGAAGCCAATGTTCTGCTTATTTCTTGCAGGCACTTGGCTAATGTCAAAAAACTTGTGGGAAAATATTTATATTGCCAACTGCTGGAGGTCAAAATTTAAAAAAGGGGGAAAATTGATGACATAAACTGAAGGAATACAAGTTCATTAAGGCTGTTAAACACAGCCTTTATAAACTTTTTCAAGAACACCCTTGGAATGAAATTTGAGCAGCTACTAACAGAAGCATTATTCTGGATAGTCTTAAGTTAATTTCAAATTCTAATCAAGATACTCAAATTGTTTTAAAAATGAAAAATAATTAAAAATAAAAAAAAGGTTTTAGTTTGGGTTGGTTTTTTTTTTTTTTAGGATATATAAAGTATACATCATGTGAAAAAGTTAAAATAGGTTGTATGCTGTGTCCTAATGCCAGCACAAACAACACCCTCTTAGCATACGTCCCAGTAAGTGTTCCTCTGTAATTCCCTCACGTTGTAACTATGATTTTTATCAGTCAGACTACTGATTTATTAATTAAAGATTTATCAATTAAGGAGGGTTGCGGGTTTTTTTTCCCTTTCAGTACATGGTTTATGGTAGTTTATCTATTAGTTATTATCACGCTTGACTGGTATTTAACCTATCCTAGCAGGCTAATCACCCGCAGACATTTCAGGTTGTGGAAGTTGTAGAAGGAAAAAAAAGATTATCAGAATAATTGATGACAGATTAGGAGATGCTTAAGTTTACTGCATTGCTTGATATCTGTGATTTCACTGCTGATAATAATGTTTTTATTTTGAAAGTGAACAGGGATGAAAATTTTTGTTTCAAAAAAAGTGTAATATTTTTCCTTTAAAATGCTGTACCGAAAAGATTCTTGTACTGGGGAAAAAAGGAATTTTGACACAAACTGCAGAAGTGTTGGTTGTTTTTTTTTTCCCATAAATGGATTATATTTCATTTGTTTGCATGAAGGGAGATGTACTATTGCCTGAAAAAGCTTTTCAAAGTCAGACTGTTTTCACTATGTCTACGGACAGCATAGAATAGATGATGACCAGCTCTTCAGAGTTGGCTAATAAATTACTTTAAGTAGTACAGTGTAGTGCCTTCAGCTCCCACTGACATAACTAATGGGAAGAAATGCCTTCATATTTCTTGCTGCATTAGGTCAGGTTTATTTTAAGTTTGAGCTAAATAGCTCATCTGATCCTAGATTTGTCGCATCTGGAACATGGGAAAAGTCTGAGAGGTGTGAGTGGGTTTCACTTCTTGAATAAGATTTAGCCTTATTTATAAATGCAAGCAATACTAATGATCACTACACATTCAGAGAAGGAATATTAACGTATTATTTCACCTTAAAAATTACATGATATGAGCACTAAATATGTAGATTTTTCAGAGCTGACAAATAGCATTCATTTTGTAGATTCCAGCATGTCCACATATTGGATCATATACTTTTTCTCCTGAAACAGTACCAAAGTAGATGAGAAACTGGCTTTACTAAAGGGAATTGCTAAGAGAAAGATTATTTTTATCTTTTGTTTTCATCTTAGAATGAATTTATTATCCTGCAGAAACAGACTTGTTGTCTAAAAATGTTCATCTCATTAATCTCATCCAGTCTATCAATGTTATAGCCACAAAAATATACACACACTTTATGCTAATGAACTTGATTCTTTCCTTTATATTGTATTTTCTAAGACATATATAAAGTTGAGACTAAACACACTCTGGCAGATTTAGAACAGTTCAAGCATATATACTATCTGTGAAATTAAACTGTAGAGAGAAAAGGTGAAGAGATGCTCTCTGAGAGTGATATTCTCTTCAAAACCTTATTGACACCAGATGTTAGTCTTACCATAAAAGCCTTTTGGTTTGTTTGTTTATTTCTTTTTGCAGGGGGAGTTGGAAGTTACATCAGTCCAGCAGTAGAGCCAGCATGTTGTTTTAGACAGGGAAAGAAGGAAATAAAAGAGAAAAAAAAAAGGCTCAGGGCAAGTTTTAATATACAAAAGGAAAGAGTTACAGCCATCTGGCATTTTGACAGAATGGATCAGCTACCCTCCTGTAGCTCCTTCTTTCTTTTTAATCTGCAAGGTTAACTGCTGGCCTGCCTTGCAGGTATTTGTAGTGAAAACATAGAGGTTTCTGTCTGCTGAGCATGCTGTATGTTTACTCCACTTAAAACAAAAGTCTTGAATAGCTTCACTGTCTGTTTAGATCACTGAAAATTACTAGTGTTGGTCCAAGCTTGCAGTCTTCTCTCATACAAAACTCTCATTGAATTTAAAGGGATTTTGTGTAAGAACAGTGGGATCAGCTTCATATTTGCATTCTGTCTTTATGAGATAAGAAGTGTTCACAAAGTGTTTTAATGGAAAATATTAAACTACTATTATGTGATTGCATGGGCTTTCTTTTGCAAGAGAGAAGGATTATTATATCTTTGGCTAAAGCAAATTCTACAGGCATTTTGTCGACATGTAACACACTGAATAGTAGTCAGTAATTTGTTTATGTTACAATGGTTGGTTTCCACCGAAAAATATACCAGCCAGTACCAAAACAACAAAAGGCTATGTTTTCAGGTGGTTCATTTTCATTGCACACAGAAAAGTAATATATATGTAACAGCATTTGTTACCTGCAGGTCATTTAGCTCTCAGTGCCCACACAGTTCCCTTAGGCTCCCTCTTGGTACAAGAATTCTTGAAAAACACAACCACAAAATTCTTCATGATGAGAACTGTTACAGCAACATATAATATGTCTTCCCTTGTGCACACTGTTTTATCTATAGGAAGACAGAAGTATCATTTACCTGTAAAACAAGACCAGTTTGTTCACAAGAGACCAAGGAATACAAGCTCTGTTAGATGTTTTAAAAGAACTCAGAAGTAGTTTAACTCTGAGTTCCTTTTAGAATGGCAGCAAGATTTCCAAATTCCATTTACATTAGATGTCTCTAAATGTAGTAGTCAAAAGAATTTAGATTTAGGCTATTCTGTTGTTTGGGGTTTCTTTTTTTAATTTTCTTTTTTAAGTTTCCTGAAAATTATTTGAGCTATGGAAAAAGATGTTAATATAAATTAATATGCACCCCACAATCTCCAAACACTGGCATTTTTTAGGTTTTCAAGACTGTTTTATCGAAGTTGGGGAATAGATGAGATTTTTTAAATTTATTGGCAACATTTTTCAATTGACACCTGTTTTCCCGAAGAGTGCATTACAAGGCAGTTTTGAATTGTCACAGACACTTATAAAATAATTCATATGGGAGTTTAGATGGTGAAACTGATATAGTTGCTCTAAACTGAAAAATATAAGAAGGAAACAATATCTATTCTTTAAATAGAATTCTAACTGAAAAGGAAAATGTCAAAGTGTCTTTGCTTAACTGGCCTGATATAATAATCAAAATATAAGAATAATCAGGAAACATGCAGGAACTTAAAATGGCTTCTGATAAGTAGTAGAAACATGCCATTATTACTACATACTAGTACTAGAAAAAAAGATAAACTAGGAAAGCAAAAATCATCCTGGCTTATTAAGTCCTTCAGCCTCCAGTAAAAGAAAACTTGCTCAAGATGCCTAACAAAAAAGAAGAAATTGCATTCTTCAAAGTTTTTGAAAAGCATTTTTATAATTATGGATTCTAAGGGTTGTTGGTTTCTTTTTATTTTTTTTAACGATTTTTATATTCCCTGTGCTATTTAGGCATATTGAATTAATGTTAAAATAAAAAAAAAACAACTCAGATTCCTTTATTATTCTAGCATAAATTTAACTCAGAAAGTGGAGAAATAATCTGAAGTAACATCCACTTTCTCTGCTTTTTGAAATGTACAGTCACATCCTTAGGAGTTTTGCAGCAGACTGTAATCGGAAGTGACATTCTAACCTGAATGCCAGAGGCAAAAACTCAGGAATTCCGCTGAAGAATACGCACAGTGACCTTCCGTCTCTCCTAAATTCCTCCCTGGACACTGAGCCACATCTCCAACAGTGACCGGGAAATAAAGTTAAAGTGGAATCATGGACCTAAGGAACTCACAGTTCAGATTTTGTTTGTACTTACTGGCATTTTAAATGAGCATTTGCTCTTCTAGGATTCCTGGGGAAGAAATGAAGACACAAAAGAGAATCAGGCACAAGGGAAGAGAAAATTAATTACACATCCTTGTTTCAAAGGTATTTGGATAATAATATTTTTCCTGTGTTCGTATATACACAACTGTGTAAGTATGCACCTCACATTTGCCCTTTCCTCTACAAAGGACACTGCTAGAATAACAGAGGGAATTGAACTAAACATCTTTTTTTCTTTTCTATTTTATTATCAAGTGTCTCAAAAGAGTGAAACTGTGGATATAAAACAATTATTTTCAGAAAAAGAAAGCCTCTAGCTGAGGATAAAAAAGAATGGGTGCTATATATCTACCAAAAGCAGTCGAGGTACTGGAAACATAGAGCTGGCTGTAGGCTTTGAGTTTTTTGTGGGGTTTTTTTTTGAAAATCTTTTATGAGAAAATTCCAAATCTTTGAAAGAAAACTTTTCCAATGAAATGTAAGTAAAGGTTAAATCGATATTAGATCAATTAGATTTGGGATTGATTTTCTGGGTGAGAAAAGACTCTCATTGTCGCAAAGCAATAATGAGACCAACAAAGAGCTATGGCATTCAAGCATAACATATGAAAATATGGTACAAGTTCTTATGCTGTTTGATTGGAACTGTCTTTCACCTTTTCCTTTGCAGTTGATGAACTTCTTTTAGCTGAGACCATAGTGGCCATGCCAAATGCGCTTCTTGTTTTCACGTTGTCCCCCCCAAATTCCTTCCTCTACCCAAGAAAGCGATCTAACCAAGTTCCATTGTAATCAGTTGAACAGTGATGTGCCTGGTTTCAGGTAAGCATGTGAAACTATACCTTTCCTTGCCTGCAGGACATAATTCATGCTTTTCAACAATCATGGTTGATATAACATACAAAGTGCTATATTTTGGCACTCCAAAGTTGTGAAGTCTGTGTTCCTTGCAACTGTTCTTGTTGCTTTAGTAGTTTACTAAGTTAGGAGTGGTTTCCTGCTTACTGGGAATTTCCCATATCTTTCTGTGACATGACATTGATTAGCATTTGTGGGAAATTTGGGGAAGTTACAGAATCACAGAATCACCTAGGTTGGAAGGGACTTTTAAGATCATCTAGTCCAACCATAATAGAAAGCAAAAGCAAACAAACAAACAAAAAAACAAACAAACAAAAAAATCAAACTCAACTACTTCCCTGGACAGCCCATTCCAATGCTTGATAACCCTTTCAGTGTAGAAATTTTTCCTAATATCCAACCTGAACCCCCCCTGGTGCAACTTGAGGCCATTTCTTCTTCTCCTATATTGCCTGTGACTTGGGAGAAGAGACCAACCCCCTCCTCTCTACAACCTCCTTTCAGGTAGTTGTAGAGAGCGATAAGGTCTCCCCTCAGCCTCCTCTTCTCTAGACTGAACAACCCCAGCTCCCTCAGCCTCTCCTCATAAGACTTGCTGTCCAAACTCCCCACCAGCTTCGTTGCCC
>VXAK01011392.1:140118-152536 GCA_013399435.1 Arenaria interpres | reverse complement strand
CATTCTATGATTCTATGACAATATCTTGTTAATCTAGTTTTAGAAATACTTTTATCATTATTATTCTAGAGCACTCTTCTAAACAGTGACAGAAATAATAAACTTCTTGGCTGAATTTCTCAAGAACAGTCTGCTTATTTCCCTACAGACCGATTTTCCTAAGTGCTTTTCACCAAGAGGGTGCTCCCGGGCCACTGCAAGGACTGAGAAACTACACCTTAGACAATCCACATCTTAACACAATGTCACAGAGAGCCACCGAGGCCTGATTTTCGCCTCTTTTACCCTTGCTCCAATCATCAGCACACCTGCCTTGAAGCCAATGGATCACAGGCTAGGGCAAAAACTGTTAAGAATGAAAAATAATTAACAAGCATGCAGAGCCATGCAGAAAAGGAAAGGGATGTAGCTACAGGGATGTAGCTGTAATTCGCTTGCAACGGGAGTCAGCACCTGCCTCGCTGTTGCCAGACAGCTCTAAACGACACCCTCTTTTCAAGGAGTGAAGCGGTGCTCGGCCATTCCCCGGCCCTTCACCCTCTACGGTAGATCCACGTACGCCTCCGGAGATAAGGGATAGGAAAGGGAGGCAGGAGGTGCAGTGCTGGGAGCCAACACGTTTGTGCCAGCAGGGAGTTCTTCTATGATGGGGCTGGCTGTTTGCAGCTGCTTTCCAGCCCCTTTCTTCCTCTGGCTACGGTCAAAGAGCCAGATCTGTAGTAGGACTTTAGCTTCATGGCCATCAGTGATTTCTAAGCAGAATGAGTCTACGTAATTCTGAATGACCACCACTATATGTTCTTCCAATCAAGAGCAACGTGCTCCCTGCATGGCCCAGAGGGACTATCCCCAGCCTCTGAGAGGACAGCTTCTTTTGGGTTCAGCGGGCTTTCAGTTAGGCTCCACCATCAGAGGGTTGAGGAGAGGGGGAAGGAATTTAATCTACTTGTAGGTTGCGCTTTGATGCTTACTGCCCTGAAATCTGTTTTTCTTTGTACTGATGTGTTCATAGTTCTTAAATATTGATACCTAAAAAGCCTTTGGTAATTTAATAACCCAAGTAAAGAAACAAACAAGCAGAATGCAGTGCCTTACAGTAGTCTGGACAGGTCATAGAGGACACACCAGAAGGCAAAACAAATGGCCTTTGGCACCCAACGTGCAAAGTCATTTTCACTTGTTTCAAGGAGAGAGGCTGGGGGGAGCAGAAAAAGGAAACCCTGTGGAAGGCAACAAGAAAGGCTGGGCTCAGCCAGTGCCTCCGTTAGCCAGCCTGGGCATCTTCTGGGTGTTCCACAGAGACCGAGTGACCGCCCTGAATTAGCCTCCCCGCGGCCCCCAGGTTTAGCCCTCACACTTCTGCTGTTTTCCCCTGTGGCCCTGTGAAGGACGATTATTCTGCCTTGGCACGTAACCAGCCTGTTGCATAACTGGGAAGAAATCTAGCGTGCATCCCCGCACTGCGAGGATCATGTTCAAGCCGTGTGGGCTGCCCTCCAGAACAGCAGCGTCAATCAAGCAGCAGAAGGATGCTTCCTTTCCATAAGGGGGGGAAAAAGGAGGAGGGGGGAGGAACGCGCTTTAATAAAGCTTTGACTTCTTTTTATATGCTGTAGACTTAGAGCAAGATTTTCACTGACATCTCAAACGAAAAGAAAACCTCTGTCGTTACAAGGACAGGTACAAGGGACCTGGCACAAGATCCGCTTTGCTAAAGCCAGGATTAAGCATCAGAATTGACCCAGAGAGAAACATATTCCTCAAGTTTGAATTGCCTCAGACTGAGCTTAACAAGAGTGTTGTGACATCCTTCTGACAAACCTGCCTACCGACTGCTTGATTGGATGATACGAAGCAAAACACCCATAGCTCAAAAAAAAAAAGAAAAAAAAAAAATCACACAAACTTAGGTACCATAAAAGAGGATCCCGTTAAAGGCAGCCCAAGTCCAAAAAGCCTCTAACATCCAGACGGCACAGACAGAACTAGTTCCTTGCATTAAATGGTATCCAGAACAAAGCAATTGCAGGTATATGTCCTCTAAAGGACACAGAAGGCTTTCCCTGAGCCTCTCTCCTACAGCGCATCTTCAGCTGCTGCATTATAAAAGCATAAGAGGGTTTTTCAAATGGGATTTTCAGGGATAGATGACCCCAAATTTGAACAGTGTGCCATTGATCACAGCTCGATTCTTCTCTTGCGGAACATTGACTTTTACATTTCCCGGACCCGTATGATCAGGTGTCCAAGGCTGCGGTTAGCTCGCTTGAATTGTACTCCACTCCTCTGTGGAACGAGTAACTGTGGTTTGCTGACTAAACCCTTTGCTGGTTTTAATCTGCTTTTCTAAAGGAAAGTTCAGTTCCATAGCTCAGCCTCAAACTGTCGCGGATGTCAGTAACACAGAAGGAAAAAGTCCTTTGCTGAATATCCTTCCTTGAATGCAAACTGAATGGACAGACTACAGCCCTGTCATTGTGAAAAACCGCCATAAAACCAGAATTGAGTTTGGAGGGCTGCTGCTTCACACAGCCCTCTCAGCTTGTGCTCTCCCCCCCCGGCCCCGCGCCCCCTCCACTTTTTGTTTATTTATTTTTTATATTGGATTCAGTAGTTAGTTAACAAAGGGAGCAAAGAGACTGGAGGCAGCTGCCCTCCGCTTAACCCACGTGCCAAGTGGGGTGCAGATATGAGCAACGCAGGCTCATCACACCGCTCCGCACACCAGTCCTGGCCAGAAGCTACAGCATCTTGTGGTTGGAAAGTGACTGTGATACTCACCCACGGCAGTTACAAGAAGTGCCAGAATATCACCCCAAATTTAGGCTTGTGATGCCAGGGATATTCTAGAATGCCTTCTTCTCTGGGTAGATAATGTGACAATTATTTCCCCAAAATTGTACTACTGCATGAAGGCAGTGCTTTTGGAAGAGGCAGTGCTTTTAGACCAGTTTTCAGCTTAATTTCAAAACTCCTGTTTTTCACTATGCAGTACCTACACCTGCTACTACAGGAAAATACAGGCTCCTTAGTTCCAGCTTTATGAACAAAGGCTGAGAAGCACTTTGAAAACCTTGCTCCTTGCCAGGGACTTGGGGACTAACCTCAGGCGCTTAAGCCTAAGGTTCTTGACCTTGACACATGAATGAGGCTTTCAGGTCCTCAAAACGCCCTTCCAATTGGGAAAGTAGACATCCAGTAGCAATAAGGACCCCAAACCAACACACTTGAGCCCTTGCTTCTTGTCCCATGGAGGTAATGGTCAGTTAAGGGTGCTGATGAAGGATGAACTTGGCCTAAGTCACCATATAATCAGCAGCTTCTCCTGTCAGGCTTGGATTTATTGTTCATTTTCCTACTCCCTCCCGCTGTTGACAGAGGAAGATCATGTGGCTGAAGCCACACGGACGCTCACTTACTTTTCCTCCGTCAGGTTTTAATTCATAAATCTACAGAGAGAAAAAAAACAAACCAGAAGCCCGTGAAGTGGGCATACTTTGATCTCTTAACCATATTTTCTGCCTGTTTCTCCTCTTGTCCCTTTCTGCTTCCCAAACTCCCACGAGCCCTTTCAAGCTTTATAACACAATAGCAGCAGAGCTCTCCAGCTTCTTCAAACGTGAGACGTGTTCCTCCTGCATGGAATGGTCTTGCTTTGCCAGCTCTCCTTTCATAAGTCTCAATAGCACGGAGCTGATGTCAAAGACCTTTGCATGCACCACTTCAGAGGCCCTCCCAGGGGGCCTATACAGCCCTATACTGACTATAACCAGGTTTTTATATCTAACTACAGTTACAATTCAGTGACTCTTATGAATTTTGAGCTTTATCATCCTCCCCCTCCCAACTATGAACCCTCTGTCTAGCATGAGACACTTTAAAGGGGCTGAATTTGGTTTTGTGGGGTTTTTTTAACCTGTTTTTCTTCATGCAAGTTTTAAATCTGATCTAGAAAACTGGCATCCGTTTCGCTACTTTCCCACCCCATGTTCTTAATACTTTGCTTATAAATTGTAACTTTATTCATTATTTATTTATAACACGACTCTGGATATACAACACTACTTTGGATGTATACCTGGATGAAGCTTAGTGTTTGCTGGAGAAAAGGCATGGTGGGCTTGGGGGTTTTTCCCAATGTATTTGGAAAAAAAAGGGGAAAAAAAAGCTTTTTTTCCCTAACCTAGACACACAGTTCTAGAGTTTATGCCAGTAAACAACTAAAATTGCTGCCAATCAACTCATTTTAAAAAAAAAAAAAAAAAAATCTATTTTTAAGCTAGCCTAGATATTTCCAGGACACTCAAGCTTTTTGTCTTGGACCTCACTTACTTGGAGCACAAGAATTCTTATCGTGAAATAGACTAGCAGACTAGCTTTTAGAGAGCCTTTAATTGCCTTGAGTAAATTGGCACTCAGGTAATTGAAGGCAATGAGTGAAAAAAAGAAAAGTAGTCCAGCGTAGGCAAACCACGGTTGTCCAGACAAGTAAAAAACGTAATAATTTGGCCTGGTTTTAGCTGCTGAGATTTTCACAGCTACGATTCATGTGGTCTTTCACTCATCACGCATTTGGTTACCTTGAATATAAAAGGGCAAGTCTGCAGGTAGGTATGTCTCCTGCAGGAAAAATATTGCATGTGAAGCACAGGGAGACATTTGACTTCCACTTAATTTGGAAAAATACTCACAAAACAGAAGTGAAAGAAAGGAGAACAACTAGGCAAAGATCTTCTAAGGTAGAGTTGTAAACGGAGAGACCATGAGTTACGACAGGAAGAATAAGGCTTACTTGAACCCAGGAGACTTTTATGAAGTCAAGCTGAAGAGCCCCTCACTTAAAATTTCCATAAGGAAAATGGGAAAGTCCAGAAATACATACACATTGCTACAGCTGGCAAATCAAGGAATCATCAGAGGCTATAATGAAACTAGATTGTTCTTAGTTACTCGGGATCTTCCAAAAATACTGGCTAACAAGTGTCAAACCCCTGGCAGCCAGGTTTTTGTTTTTTCAAGTGTAGCAAAATGTTCCAGCTAAACGCTTGAGCCTAAGTGCTGAAACGGGGCCAACGATGTCTTTATAAGCAAGCGGTGGGTAGATCATTCATACCAAGTTGGGGCTTGTTTTAGTGATTCATGGAATGAAAATTATGAAGGAGAAACTTACAGCTAGGAGAAACAGCCAGAGTAGATGTTCAACTTCAAAGAAAAAAAAAAAAAAGAAAAAGTTAAACTCCTGAAATATCAAGATGGCATTCTGAGGTAGCATTGCTAGTGTTATAACACAGCTATTCAAGAGTCACGGTACAAAATGCAAATTCCTCCCCGAAATATTAACAATGACCCATTCAGCAACGCTGGAAAAATCCCGCTGCGACGTCAGTGGAGCATTACGTAAGAGCCAGCAAGCTGCGCTTGTCCAGGAGAATTACTTTTAAAAATACTGAACCATGAGTTACGATAGAGTATGAACGGAAACCAAATCATTTCTTACAGGGACTTAAAAGTACGGAGCAGTGAAACAGTCCGGGAGCGAGTGAGAGACTCTGCGCTTTTCCTTGCTGACCCTGAACTAAGAGTTGCTGAATAGAGGGTCTCACTTTAACCGCATCATCAAGAGCTCAAGGGAAAAGTTATGATGAAGAGGAACTGATTTTTTTTTTTCCTCATCTCTGTCATGAGGAGCTATTTCCTGGGTCCTTACACAGCCCTTCGCCAACCCAGTGATCTTTCATTTATGAGAGTACTGAGGAAACCTGAACCCTGTTTACCATCTCTTCTTCCACTCCTGGTGAATCAGATTACCCCTGAGAAGAGCAGGCAACAACCCTACCTACTTTCGCAAATCTCGGTCCTTTTGCCAGTGTCATCTCCCGGAGTCTCCATTTAAACCAATTCCTATACACACAATGTCAGGCATGAATTACAAGCACCTACTCTTAGAACACCCTAAAAAAGGTAAACCTGGTTTTTTACCTCTCTAATATGCCCAACAGCCTTCTACTACAAGTACAAAAAAAAGTTTCCAAGAAGAGAATAACTTAATTTGGCCACTTTCACGCAACTTACTTATCCAGACCAGCCCTGCTCAGGTTCAGTACATGGATTCTGAATGCTGCACGTTCACTCTCCCCTCAAGCTCGGTGAAGCACAAGGAGGTGACACATTTTCCAGAAGCTCACACAGCTCATCCGCTGTCAGGGTAGATGGATCTCTTGGCTCTTCTTCCCTTCCCTAACCAAACATGTTCCCCAATTCCCCAGTCTGAGATGGCCACAGTGGGCCTGGAGAAGCGCGAGTCACACCTGTGATACCACCACAAAGTGAACCACAGCGTAAGCCTGCTTTACAAGAACTCTTGTTTCAGGATGGGGTTCGGGATTCACAGATTTGACAGAGTTGGAAGGGACCTCCAGAGATCATCCAGTCCAACTCCCCTGCCAAAGCAGGGTTGCCCAGAGCACATCACTCAGGACGGCATCCAGGTGGGGCTTGAAGATCTCCAGAGAAGGGGACTCCACACCCTCCCTGGGCAGTCTCTTCCAGGGCTCTGCCACCCTCACCCCAAAGAAGTTCCTCCTCAGATTTGAGTGGGACTTCCCATGTTCCAGCTTGTGCCCGTTGCCCCTCGTCCTGTCACCGGGAACCACTGGAAAGAGTCCGGCTCCATCCTCCTTCAACACACCCTTTAGGTATTTGTAAACATAGATGAGGTCTCCCCGCAGCCTCCTCTGCTCCAGGCTAAAGAGCCCCAACTCTTTGAGCCTTTTCTCGTAAGGGAGGTGCGCTAATCCCTTAATCATCTTAATTGCCCTACGTTGGACTCTCTTTTGGGATAGTAGGGGCAGTTTTGCCCTGGGCAAAGGGGTGCAGACAGGGATTAAGTTGCAAGCAGCTGATGTTGTGCTGGCAGTGCTTCCCCCCCATGCAAGGAGAATGAGAACATCAAGCTGGTCACTACCATGTCCTGTCAGCTTCGTTAGGTTTGCTTACATTAGCAAATAAACACATTTAGTAGCAGACAGAGCAGGATAAGGTTTGTGACTACTGTGATTGACCATTAAAAAAAAATAAATATATGTATATCAGTAGAAGTGAATACAGGTAACAAGTCACATCATTAATGTAAAAGCAAGCATTAGGAAGAAAACTTCCAGAGTTAAGGATGACTTCTGAATTTTTAGCCTCAGCCTTTGTGATAAAGCTTTCCATTAAAGCTCGCGCCCTGTGGGTTTCTCCCCCCCTGCATTTGACTTCCTCTGTCGTACGCCACAGTTGACCAGAGCTTTTACAAAGTCCCCTAAATCTTGCCATACTTTCCTGAGAGCATTAAATGCAGGTTACATAGTGCCCACATGCTGTAGGCTTTTATTTATTTTTATTTTTTTTTAATCACCATGTATTATAACCACAGGTAACCCCACACCCGCCAAAATCCACTAAAAACATGTAGAGTCAGGCATTTAGAATCGTAGATATTACCAAAGGAGTAGAATAAAGCTGGCTTTATTTGTTTCTTTATTCAGACATTCCTTAATGATTATACTTAATGGTTAGAACTTCAGAATTATATTAATTCTTGTGAAAAGTGCTCATTAATCATACATTGTTGCATTTACTCTGTATGAAGAAAATATAAATTTAATTCAAAGAAAAAAAAAAAGTTATCTTGGGATCCATTCCAAATTAAGACATTCCGAAGTGAGACACTCTTGCAACGTGCATCCCACACGCTCGTATGCAGCCGAACCTTCAATCTGGCCAGAATGGGGGGGGCAGGGTGTGTGTGAAGATACCCCAAAACTCAGAATTAACATCAAGTCTTTGTAGAAGCAAAGATCCAGCCCTCTTCAGAGGAGGTAAAAGCAATACTGGTCTACTTTGGGAGCAGAGGATGGTAGCTGCTGTGGAGAAACTCCAGGCAGACACCACAGCCTCCAACGAGCGTAAGCCTAGAAATATTCAGGGGTGGATTTAAACAGCATCAAATAGCTTCTCTGTTTTCTGAAAGGCACTAGCAAACCGACATCTAGCACCACAAAACTGAACTGTAGATGGTAACACTGAGCCTGAAGGGACCACCCCGGTAACGACGCGATGCAGAGAATATGCCACATCAGGGATCACGCAGTAACACAACTTTCAGCTGTGTTCCTTTGGGTTGTCACTGTATAACAGCATGGTGCTGCTTGGATGAGCTACCTCTAGCAAAGAGGACTCACTGTTCTGTCTGTCTGTTACTCTGAACGGCATGCTCTTCTCGTGCCTCCTATCACACTAAGTACAGGTTTAAAATATTAGGGACCTAAGAAATTTAAGAAACTCCAAGAATTCTGATAATACCATGGCATTATCATCCATTTTGAAACTTCCAGGAACATCCTTTTACAATTCCTAAACAGCAGCAAAGCCATGATAGCAGAAGAGTTCACGCTGAATTAAAAGACAACCAAAAAACAAAAAAAGAGAAAGAAAGAAAGAAGGATTATTTGCTTTTGTGGGATTTGCTTTCTTTTTTACTCATTTGCCTGGTAAACTTAAATTGTGAGAGGTAATTAAAACCTTGACATTACATGCTTGAAGTTCTTCATATTATTAAAAGCTTTCTAGTTTGGGACTTTATACAACAAGAGCAATTCTAGCTTCAAGCTAACTCTTCTAAATGAAAAATTTTGATTCTTAGATCTCTCTCCTCAGCAAGCCAAAACTCTGTATTTTCTTCAAATGACTTTTTAATTACATGTTTTCCCTTTGGATTAGGAGCATAGATTAGTTTGTTGCTAACAGCCTTTTCTAAAAATGCCAATGTTCTCAAATCCCAGCTTTTTAGAATCCAGCTTTTTCCTCCAAAAGGCTAGCTTGTCCACAGAAAAAAAAACCAAAAACAAATCCAAAAACCAACAACTGTGTCTTTTCTTCCAAAACTGCCTGCCCTTTAGAAATCCAGTGTTCCATGGTAAACCACTGCTGACAGCAGGTTTTCAGCTAAGTTTGTAACTGAACGCACCAGGAGACATGGAGAACATTGCCGAAGCAGGCACAACTCTGCCCTTTCTGTCCCGAGCGCCCGCGAAGGGGGGCGAGGAAGGTCACCAGCGAGTTGATCGGCTCAATTCCCACACTGGAACAAGAGTCCAGGCAACAGGAATACCTCCCTTCCCCCCCTCCAGTTTCCCGTCATAGTCGATTAGATGAGCCCCAAAATTAAAATGGCATCAGGTCCGCTTCACGGGTGAGCTTTGAGGCTGCCGGTGGAAGAGGTGAGCCTGAGTTAACGTGGCTTTTGCCTCCCCAGATTTCTAGGCAGGAAAAGGAGGATAAGCCAGGTTTGAATCTTCCTGCCCATAACTCACTAGATTTGCTTCCCGCGCTGTGATGGCACACGCTTGTGCATCCTCTCAAGCACAGGCTCTGTTAAAATCCTAGTTGGAGTCAGCCTGGGGAACTCCTGTTGTGCCAGGTGAAATGGGAAGAGAAAAATATCCAGCTTTGTTTTGGCATTTTGTTTCTTTCCGTTTGCCAGCCCTCACAGCCCAACGCAGTTACGTTTGGGAACGGAGTCCATGTGATGTGAAAGTATCAGGGAGCAAACCAACGCGGCGTTTTTCCCAGGTTATTTTTCTCGTAGCAAACTTCCCAGACCCGAAGCAAACTTTGAGTTTGGGTAGCCTTCAAGGAATCAACTGGCCGACCCGCCACCCCCAAACAGCCCCGTGGATAATGCTATAATCCCTCTGAGCGGATCGATTATCAGCTGACGGAGAAGTGTTGCAGGCCTACGCAAACACGCAGGAGCCGGCTCAGTGGTCAGTCTACTCATCCCTGTCTGAACGCAGGGCAAAGGCAGAGGTGTAGCATCCCTTCGAACTCTCTTTATGTTGGCAGTATCATCTACAGATCTTTTTACTCTCATTATTGCTGTCGTGATAGGCGACTTCCGAGATCAGTCTATTATTGCAAGCGCTGCAATCAGATTCTCTTCTACTAACATTTGTTCATTGCAGCCCCTTGCACAATCCTGGTGGGTTTTTTTTGCTTCTGACTCTGACAAATTACAGTTGCTGGAGTTGTTTACTATTTTCCTTTTTGGGCTGAGTTATATATTGTTTTTCATTTCAATAAAAGGGTTTGGCTATTTCCAAGGGTGCGAGGATACGCCTTTTGTGATCCCCAGGAAAAGGCACTCAAATGGTAGCCCTTGAAATACCCGGTGAGCCTTTTATATGTAGCTTTCCAGGGATAGTCACAAGTTCTGTTTAACTCATTTTCTGGATGCCTAACTTGAATGCTGATTTTTGAATTACCTAAGTGCCGGTCACAAACGACTGCCGCTATCCTGCATCGCATAGATCAAGCTAATTCATAGTACTTGGAAAAGAAATCAGGTTCTGGGCATCTCAGATTTCTCCAAAATGAATGGATACATTTAGTTTAATCTCTCTGCACATCAGTTTCCAGGATGCAAACCAGAGATAACACTTCCCTTGTTTCAGCCGCACGGTGAGAAAAGAGTTCTTGAAACAATTTGAAAATGCACCAATAAGAATTTTTTTTAAAAAAAAAAAAAAGCAGCACACCACTTTTGAGGATATGAACAATTCAATATTTGAAGCACAGCCTGAATGCAGGAAATGACTTTGAACAAAAGAAAAAAAAAAAATTAATTGTGATTAACTGGAAACTCCAAGAATATTATCCATATTTGGCCTGCAAAGATTACGCAGAAAAAGAGAAGCGTGTGACGATGGGATTAAGTATCGATATAGATACATAAGGGACTGACCTAGGTTCCTGCTGAGAGCCTACAGAACGGCACGTCCTACCGCCCGAGTACTTCACTCTACAAACTCACCCATATCCTCTGAAAGCAGAGGAGAAGCCTCGGCGCGTACTTTACATTGCTGAACTTGGAAGAACGCCCCCCAGCAAATCTGGATGACTGTGCTAATCACTGGACAAATATAACCAAAAGCTTCATGCTCATAAGGCACTGTACTAATAAGCGCCATTACAAGCAAAAAAGTGATACTGAGACCACAAAGGTACATATTTCTCCTTATTTCTTCACCTGCTCCGATTTTTTTTTTTAATTTGGCATTTCTTAAAATTTTGAAGAGTCACCACTTTGTTTGTGACAAAGAACAGACCTCCAACTTTTTCTAGAATCGAGAGTTAAAGATGGGATATTTAAGTTAAAAAAAAAAAAAAAAGAAAAGCAAAAAACCCCCCAACCTTAGCTATCCTGATAAAAAGTGTTGCAGGTGTTTTTCCCAGCACCAGGAGAAAGAGTCCACTACATATACAGATATATATTAATATAGAATTTGTCATTGTTGTATGGCTGAATCCAAGCAATATCAGCCTATTTTTACTTTTATATTGCTATAGTTGTACCCCTGAAGTCAAGGTTGTTCAGACACCCTCTCTGCTACCTACGGACAAGTCTGAAAAAGAATATACCTATTTCTCTACTGCTTTTTGTATTCAGATCCATTGTGTAAAATCTACGGCAGTCTATGATGTGAAATTCCTGTTGGTTTCCCTACAGTCACCTGTGCCTTCACGCTGCTTAGACTGCTACTGAAAAATTATGGACTGGGTTAAGAAGGCTAGTATTTTTCTAGCTATCTAGCCGAGGTGATTCATGGCTTTTATAGGTTATAAAACCTGTCAATTCATGAATGAAGCTCCATTATAAGCACGCATTTTGCACACACAGAGTACTAAGTACCGTTGAAAATCTCCCTTGCCGTGAATAGCAGCCTCTCAATACCTGAAGGGAGCCTACAGGAGAGCTGGAGAGGGACTCTGTGTCAGGAAGTGTAGAGACAGGACAAGGGGCAACAGTTTTAAATTGGAAGAGGGGAGATTTAGAGTAGATATCAGGAAGAAATTTTTTACTATGAGGGTGGTGAGGCACTGAAACAGGTTGCCCGGAGAACCTGTGGCTGCCTCATCCCTGGAGGGGTTCAAGGCCAGGCTGGATGGGGCTTGGAGCAACCTGGTCTGGTGGGAGGTGTCCCTGCCCAGGGCAGGGGGGGTGGAGCTCGATGCTCTTTAAGGTCCCTTCCCACTCTAACCATTCTATGATTCTATGAATTCTGCTTCACGCTATTTTTGTCAGAATTTTTTTTCATATCCTCCGTCCAAATTGTCACCAGACCTACAAAACTCTCCAGAGAAACAGTCCAAGATGGCTCCAACTTCTACATGAACGCACCTGGATATTTTGAAATTTAAAAACCCACAAGCTTCTTGGTAGCACAGAGCATGAACAGTATTTTTACTGTTACGAGCAGATAGTGTAATTGACTGTACAGGTGACTAAGAACTACTGCTGCTTATTCCTCGGAACAGCAATTGCAGAACCAAATAAATTTGTCAAACAGATTATGGGGAGGGAGGAAGGGCTGGG
>VXAK01011392.1:58297-140077 GCA_013399435.1 Arenaria interpres | reverse complement strand
GGTGGAGGAAGGAGCAGATGACAAAACGAAGAGCATTCCAAAAGTAATAAAATTCCCTGACTGACGTTTTTAAACAGACAAGTATAGGAAAGAAAATACAGTCAGGAAAGAAAAGTAGGAGCAAAAGGGGATTTAGAAGTTGAGAACATTTGGTGAAAATTAGAGATGGACCGTAACCAAAACGCTTGGTCCAAATACCTCTAAATTTTGGAGGACACTTGATAGCTTGAACTGGATTTGAGTTGTACACACTTGCTTTTTCACAATGGACTTGCATCCAAACTCCGCTTCCAAACTCTGGGATAGTTTGAGCGCGTCTTTGGACTCATATCCTGAATCTTCCACCCGTGTCAGCTGGAAATCTTACGGTAACGCAATTGTTGAAAAACAGCGCCGCGAGCCAGGTTTCTATTTTCAGCAGTTCAACCTCCAGAGCTGTTCTAGGCCACCACCTTCGTCTGCTGGAAATAGTGCGTGAGGTTTGACTTGGGCAGCTCCAACGCCTTTCTGCAGCGCGCAGACGGAGGTTTTATTGTAAGCTGCTCTCTCCAGCACTTTCAGTCCCTCCTACACAATTCGGTAACCGGTTAATTTATACGTTCTGCCTGAAGCAGTCCCTCCGGCTTCATAACATAATCCCTCAAATGAAGAAAACTTACATAAAAGCGGATGCAGCCGTTCCCAGGCCACTTGCTCGGCTCTGGGCTGCCTGCTGGCACGAAGGCACTCGTAGCCAGCTCCGTGTCCTGGGGAACTGAGGAACTACAGCAGCCCCTTGCTATGGTCTCCAGGCAGCCACCATCTCATCCCACCTCACACACACCTTGCCCCGTCACAGCGTTTCCACTACATTCCCTACATCGCATCCCCGTCCTTGCCAGGCGCTCTGGAAGCTTTTAACCTTGGAATTGGCTTCCCCGCAGAAAGGTTTTATGGTACTTACAGGAGATTAAAAGGGCAGGAGGGAAGGAGAAGGCAGCAGAGTTGAAACAAGTAGTTTACGAGCGCTAGAGATAATGAAGTCTCATTTCCTACCCATTTTTCACTTGTGGAAGGTTCAAACAGCTGCTTAGGAAGATGTAAACTCCAATTCCTTTCCTCCCTCCCCCGTGATTTTAGTGTTTCTGATGACTTCTGTGTGCTGTGAATTTTCTGATGTGTGCTATGGGAAGACTCACGCCACTAACCTTTCCCTCGTGGGGACATGACAAGGTCTCTGCTCTTCCCACTGCCTTAACTCCTCTATATCAAACTTGCCTGAAGTAAGCCAGAGGATCCAAAAGTTATTTGGGGGGATACACAGTGAGATATGTTCACGGACAGCGCGACAAAAATCAAAAAACTGAAGATCAATATGCTCACAGCACACCACCACACCATAACCCCCACCAAAAAAAAACCCAAAACACAACAAACACCAAACAAACCACACAAGAGGAATTGAAAGGACCTTTGAGCACACTCGGATTTAGGAACTTTTGAAGGTCCTCCATATGCAGCATCCCTATAGAAAGGGGAACCACAGGGAATGCCATTTAAGTGGTCAATCCAGCGTGCTACGAGGACAGTAGCTTTTCCTTAGCTCCTAGTTCTAAGAGACTAACAGTTAACTACCTAGTTTCAGTTACCTATTTGTACAGAATCATAGAATCACCTAGGTTGGAAGGGACCTTTCAGATCATGTAGTCCAACCATCAACCTCACTCTGATAAAAACCATCACTAAACCATGTCTNCAAGACTTCTTCTCCAGACCCCTCACCAGCTTCGTTGCCCTTCTCTGGACCCGCTCCAGCCCCTCAATGGCTTTTTTGTGATACGTACATCGCTAAAGCAACACTATACTAATACAGTGCCTTTTTTCAATAAATAAAGCGTTGTAGGACCACAGGTTTGTGCCTCTGCAGGTAGGAGTGGAAAAGAGATTTCCTGTGTTTCTAGAACGTCTACGATCTCAAAAAGTTGTACTGAAAAAAAAAATATCGAAGTATCAGAGCTTTCCCACAAGTAATAATGAAGTCTGTGTAGTCCAACTGGACCTCATGAAATGTTACCGATCTTTTAAAACAAAAAGTCAACTTTGAGTTTTTTTTTTTTTAAATTTTAAAATACAAGTCGCCCAAAGTTGCCAAATGGCTAATTGCTTTGAATTCACAAAACAGATTTTAAAATGTAAAATCGAATGTTTTGACAATTTCTTAATTTTTTTATTTTTTTATTTTTTTAACTGGGAGATCTGTCAAATCTTACACGTAAGCTGAGGCTCGGGTATAGATCCAGTTGCAGGAAACTATGCTTTTGGATCACTTCAAAGGCAAACCCCATGGAGATTTTGAGTTACCATTTCTATCGTGTTTAAATAATCACCTAGCTCAAAATCACCACAAACTTACAAATTTGTATTTTGATATTGCGCAAGTTCTAAAGCGGCAACCATTTTTGTACATTTGGCATACAAGACTTTTTTCAATTTGACATCTCTTTTCTCACGCTGAAAGGATAGGAAAAGAAAAAGAAAAAAAAAAAGTATTTCTTTTTCTCCGAAAAAGGGCCACATTCATTTTTGGCACACTTCGCTTTCGGCAAGAGCCCCGGGGACTCTTCCGCGGTGTTTTCCTGGAGGCACAGGACAGAGTCACCATCCTGTGTCTCCTTTGGGATCCCGGTGAGAGCAATGTAGGAGTGGGAAGTTCAGGCAGCGTTTCCCACAGAAGGTGGCTGAAAGGTGAAGTCAGGCCGGTGCTTTCAGCACAGGAGCACGAGAGAGAGAAAACAAGCTGATAACTCGTAGCCCATGATGTTCATGCTAAACACGAAGGACGTGGGAATTCGGGTAGCTTTGGCTTTAAAAAAAATCAAATAAATCAGCATGAAGACTAGATGACTTTATTCTACTGCCCAATAATTCTATTTATATCAAATAAACAAGAGAGTTGGGACTCCAAGACAGTAGTTTTCTTTTCTTTAACTGTGGAACAGCAGGGGCCTTGGAAGAGTAATCCGTATCAGGTAAAACGTAAACACAGATTTATTTATTTTCATATAATACACTTTTCCTTGCAACAATATGTAAGTTATCATAGTGCAAAATCAGCTTGCAACTTCTGGTTCTTTTTTTTTTTTTTTAATTATTACCTTCTGAGTAATTCCTTTTCAGAAAAAAAAAAAATGTTTTATGAAAACACTCTGGCAGGAACGCCAGAATATTTTTTGGATCGCTAATGAAATTTTGCCTCATGATTCATCCTGCACAATCTGATTCCAAATTATTGCTTTTTATGTTCAAATATTTTCCTATGTAAGCAGGAATTCATATACTCATGGCATGGGAAAAATGTGGTAAATCATATTCCAGTGCAATCCTTCTTTTCACATACAACCTGCCATGTTTAACTCCCAAGGATTTTTAAATAGCCCAAAGAAAAACACAAAGCAAATGAAATGCAAATAAAGCAAATTCTAAAAGTGGAAAGAAAAATACTGTTCTCCACAGATATTCCTGAAATGTTTCACCAAATTAATGTTTGTTATTTATATAATGCCTAGATACAGGTTTTCATAGTTTGAGTGAACAGTGTCCGGCACTCCATTTCAAAACCCCACAGGTAATTCACTAATCTTCAAAATCCTTCTCTAATAGGTAAATAAATATTATTTTAGAAAGATGAAAAATATAAAATTAAAAAAAAAAAAAAGAGAGAGAGAGGCAGACTACTTTCCCAAGGCTGAACTCGGGATCACTTCTGAAACCAAAGGGTGGGTGCTGGGGGTCATCTCGGCACTCAAGCCATTGGTTTCTTTACCTCTGCAGGAGAAAGGAGATGGATTGACCTTAAGGGGTGCACGGCCAAGCCTCCGCCTCTAAAACACCAGCATGGTCAAGGAGGACAGGAACCTCATGGGCACATCTAAGCCCCTTACTGGAGGGGCGTACTGAAGGTGGTGCCACTCCAGCTGGCACAAAGGGGAATTCACTCGCCACCCCTCGCTCCCCTTTCTCCAGGAACTCATCTGGCTACTGAGCCTTACCCACTGCTCCCTCACCCCTCCCTCTAAAATTCTCTGAAATTCCCCTAAGTCTTTAATAGGAATCAAGTATCTTCAGCTCAAAATAAAGAGCTATTTAGTCTGGAATTCATCCCACCTTAAGGCTTGCTTCTGCCACAAGGCCTACCAAACACTGCCAGCCAGTAAAGTGCAACCAGGAAGAGAGATGCATTGGGTGATAGCGATTCTTCTGTAAATGACCTCATCTTCCCACTATCCAATTCTACCAGTTTGCCCCATCCACATGTTGTTTCTTGTCATTCATCTCGGTGTTAAACTTCTGGAGGCACAACCAGCTCTTTGCTGTATCCTGGTATAAGACACCTACTAGAATCCCAACTGCAGAAAGGGGCCCAAGGGTGCTCCTCCGAGAAGCTACTGTCCTATGATATTATAATATAATACAGTGACTGACACCATTAAAACTAAGCCTGAGTACCTTTTTTCTCTGTCTTTAACTGTGTGTTCCCCTGGATTCCCCATCTCACTGACTGGTGTTTTGTTTATGAGCTTTAAATCTGACGGAGAAATATTTTTCCTCCCAGTTGACCGGGCTCAGAAAGGCATTTAACTACACAGAACCACCAGAGAGATGGTAGACATCCTAAGGGCTCCCCCAGTCCCTGATCCAGTCCACAGTAGACCCATGAATCCACAGTAACTCCAGAAGTCAACAGTGCTTATGCCTTTATTGGCAGACGTTCATCCAACATTGCTGTGATAACTCATCCGCGGCACCTATGGACAACATATGGCTTCCACCAGTCTGTGGCAACTCACCAGTATCTTTATTGTTAGAAAAGTTTTCCTAATGTCTTCATATTTCTCTCTGCATTATAAGCTCATTATATAGCCTTATGTGGGCACATTTAAAAAAAACCCTGCAGTTTGCAGTAGTCTTCCAAATATTTGAAGACTATCATAGAACCATAGAATGGTTGGAGTTGGAAGGGACCTTAAAGATCATGGAGTTCCAACCCCCCCTGCCCTGGGCAGGGACACCTCCCACCAGACCAGGTTGCTCCAAGCCCCATCCAGCCTGGCCTTGAACACCTCCAGGAATGGGGCAGACAGAACTTCCCTAGGGAACCTGTTCCAGCGTCTCACCACCCTCACAGCAAAGAATTTCTTCCTAATATCTAATCTAAATCTCCCCTCTTTCAGTTTAAAACCATTACCCCTTGTCCTATCGCTCCACTCCCTGATCAAGAGTCCCTGCCCATCTCTCCTGTAGCCCCTTCAGGTACTGGAAGGGGCTATGAGGTCTCCCAGAGCCTTCTCTTCTCCAGGCTGAACAACCCCAGCTCTCTCAGCCTGAACTATCATCATATCCTTGTTTAGTCTTCTCTACTTTAGATTAAGCAAGCCCAAATTAAGGTAATATCCATCACTGGGAATCACTTAAGTCATCTGACCGTTGCCCACTGGATCCCACCATTCTGGGAGGGTAGACTCCCAAAATCAATATCATCCTGGCTGAACGGTCTTGCCACAGCACGCATAGCATAAGTAGTAATAGAAATCTTGTAGTACAAGATTTCTTCATATCTCTTCCAAAATTTACTTCCCCTCAAGTGTCCTCATACACTTTCCCTCCTGCCCCCACAACAGCAATGTAAATCTGACTTGCGTTTAGCCTGCAAGCAACAACAATCACTACATTCAAGTTCTCCAATATGGGCTCAGTGCCCTTCCCAACCTGCATCATCTGCAAATTTAGTAAAGTACATTCTGGGTTTCCCCCCCCTCCCCATCATTGATAGAAAGACCAGATTTGACACAGAACCTCAGTGATTTCTTTCAAAATATAATTTTCCACATTATTTTTGTCTTCTGCCGTGCCTCCTCAGCAAGCTTAAAGTCTCTCTGAATTAGGTAGGCCTGATTTTCACAAATAACATTGGGAAGCGTTGTCATCACTGCCTCTTCCCTTTGTTGCTGCAGTTACTAAAATACATCAATCAGGCTCTCAAAAGCGACTGTTGTTTCTCACTGTATCGGGTTTGTATGGCAAGGTTTTGGTAGCGGGGGAGTAAAGGGGGTGGCTTCTGTGAGAAGCTGCTAGAAGCTTCTCCTAGGCCTGACAGAGTCAATGCCAGCCAGCTCCAAGATGGACCCACCGTTGGCCAAGGCCGATCAGCAATAAGCGGTAGCACCTCTGTGAGAACATATTTAAGAAGAGGTGGGGGAAACCAAGGGCGCAATTGCAGCTGGAAAGAGGAGTGAGAATACGTGTGAGCAACAACTCTGCAGACACCAAAAGTCAGTGAAGGAGGAGGGGGAGAAGGTGCTCCAGGCACTGGAGCAGAGATTCCCCTTGCACCCTGTGGTGAAGACCACATGGAGGCAGGCTGTCCCCCTGCAGTCCACAGAGGTTAATGGTGGAACAGATATCCACCTGCAGCCCATGGAGGACCTCACTCTGGAGCAGGTGGATATACCCAAAGGAAGCTGTGACCCTGTGGAGGCTCCTGGTGGAACCACTGGACGTGCAGATAGAGAGGAGCCCATGCTGGAGCAGGTTTGCTGCCAGGATTTGTGACATCATGGAGGAACCAGTGCTGAAGCAGTCTGTTCCTGGAGGACTTCACCCTGTGGAAGGGGACCCATGCTGGAGCGGCTCAAGAACTGCAGCCCCTGGGAGGAAGGACTCACATGGGAGAAGTTCATGGAGGTCCTCATGGAGGAGGAGGGGCCCCACGCTGGAGCAGTGGAAGAGAGTGAAGAGGAAGGAGCAGCAGAGACGACGTGTGATGAACTGACCACAACCCCCACTCCCCATCCCCCTGCACCGCTGGCAGGGAGGAGGTAGAGAAATTGGGGCTGAAGTCAAGCCTGGGAAGAACGGAGAGGTGGGGGTAAAGGTGTTTTCAAATTTAGTTTTATTTCTCATTATCCTGCTCTGATTTCGATTGGCAATAAATTAATTTAATTTCCTCAAGTCAAGTCTTTTTTCGCCCGTGACAGTAACTGGTGAGTGATCTCTCCGAGTCCATGCCTTGACGCCGTAGAATTGCATAAGGTCACCAAATCTTTTTTGACGGTCAGCCTCATTAAACTGTTCTGTTTCCTGCCGTTTGTATTTTCTTTTATATATGTCTAGTTTTGGGAAACTGTTGTTTGTCTGCCCTTCTCTCCCCTGTACACCTTTAAATAAAGGCCAAAATCAAAAAAGGGTCAGAAATTAATCAAAAATCTATTCAAACTCCCCAAATACAGTCTCTCTCTGTAATACCAGAATGACTTCTAGAAGCGCAGTAAGTAAACTAAACCAACAATGATTTGGGGCAAAGAGATGTACTTTTTAGATGTTTTCTCTTGTCAGAAATTTAATGTTTTCCCCAAGCTTCACAACTTGGAGAGAAAGGGAAGTAAAGAGAGAGGTTACATCTAATTAAGATTATGGGACTGATTGTCTTGAATTAAGATCTGAGGAATCAAACCACTTTTTCAGTTTGGATATGGAACATTCATTTGAATTCCGTTTGAATTTCAAGTGCTAGAAAAGTTTATTCCTCCATTGATGTATTTGGCAATAATGAAGGTTAACTTGACAAGCTTTTATAATACAAACACCAAAATACGTCCAAGTAACGTCGACATTCCTACAATAACATGGGAGAGTAAAATAAAGAGAAAGACGGGATAGTAGAGCAGCTAAATCTGCCCCTTCTCACAGGCATATCAAAGTAAAATTCCTCAAGTATCAGGTGTTTAAAAAGAGATTTTAAACCTGAGAAAAAAAGATTGAGGGGAAAAAAAAGGATGGTCATTTGGGTCATGGTTAATCAAATGAGAAACTGGCCTCCTTAGCTCAGCATAAAGCACAACAGTCGCAGAAAAACACACTCTCATTCTTAAGAATGCTGGGTTTCTTTTTGTTTTAAATAAAAATGTATATTTTTTTTTAAAAAATCTCCACGTAACCTACAGAACATGAGCCCGCTGCTAATGCTTCCAAATCAAAGGGTTTTCTCTGGGTTTGTATCCTTTTTCACATCTTTTTTTTGTGTGAGAATCAGCGACTACGAGAACAGAAGCGTTGTATCGCTCCAAAATACGAGATGACAGAAGACAGTCTGTGAATTCCCCAAACGTTGCTATCACCGTTGTTTAGCGGAATACTTTTCCCACCTCTAACGCTGAGCGCTGTAACCTCTCCCCAAACGCCCCGGGGCTTGGGATACCTCTTCCAATGTCAGCCCAGCTTTTCTCCCGCAGAGTGAACGGCAGCCGTTGTTGCTGCCGGCTGTAGTGTCACCGCACCTATCTGTCGTCATCCCCTTTATTGCTTGAACGAGATAAGTGAAGACAGGCAAGAAACACATACACGGCTACCACTTCAATCCTCGGCAATGAAATCACTCTCTCCCGTGACTATTTTTAGGGAGGTTTGTCTCCAGACAAAGGCAAGAAGCGTTAGCAAGGAAGGGGCTTATTCTAGCATCACGTTACCGGTCATTTCTAGGCGAGCCCCTGTTGCTTCAGAAACTAACAGTATCCCTCAATAAATACTCTCCAGGTCCTTTTCATTCACTTACTGGGAGTTTCTCTCGTTTGGGAGGAAAGACAAGGATCTTTCAGAGAGGTACTTCCTTCTAAACTTGTCCTCTTGAATTTAGGCAGTTTCAGGAAACAATGACTGCTGACAAGTTCCTTATTACCAGCAATTAATGGCCAGTT
This sequence comes from Arenaria interpres, assembly GCA_013399435.1. Taxonomy (NCBI): domain Eukaryota; kingdom Metazoa; phylum Chordata; class Aves; order Charadriiformes; family Scolopacidae; genus Arenaria; species Arenaria interpres. The sequence goes on along the minus strand of VXAK01011392.1, from coordinate 131,348 downwards.
GGTTAATTAGTGCCCTGAGGCAAAGTTAATGTAGCATTTCCAGCAGAACCCAAAACAAAAACAAGGAATATTTTTGGATGTGGGCTAACAACTCTGTTTTATTCAGTATTTTTCTTAACAAGGACAGATTTTCCTGTCCAAATCAGTGGACTGCAAAGTGCATAAACTGGGAAAAGAAATCAGCTTCATTAAAAGGAAGAGAAAAAAAGAACAATAATAAACTGGTTGTGGTCTTTTTCCTGACCCAGAATATGGCAAGTTCCCAGTACATTCAGGAAAGAATAAAATTTTTATTTTTTTTTTTAAAAAGCACGCTTGTGGAAGTGTTTTCTCTGCCTTTCCAGTGAAAACTCCAATCAATCCTGGAGGCTTCCTTCACAGGCTGTTTCCCTACCCCAATNGGGGAAGAAAAAAAACACCACCAAAAAGGCCCAAAATAAAACAATCCACAAAGTTCATGGAGTTGTAACTCAGAACTTGGTCCTAAGAAGTGCTGTTTGCTTTGGTGTCTCTACTTACTCATTAAAAATCACAGGCTTTCCAAAGGCAAATTGAGAAGCCATCACATACCCCTTCCCACCCCGTGACTCTGCCTCTCAGAGCTGTGATGAAATCTTCATCTTTTCCTCATCTAACCAGCAGAGAGAGACAGGGTACCTCCCCTCTCATGAGTAACGGTGCTCCTGGAGCACTGTCTACACTTGGCATCGGTATTTTTTACGATTTCCTACAGGTGTCCCAACAGTGTGGTGCTCTGAGACCTCTGGAGAAGGAACACATAAATATGGAATGGGCTTTAAAACCCACTGCCAGCTGTAAAGACAACAAAAGTCCTCCAGTGACCACACGGCAGAGGATCACAAGCCTTTCTAGGAGCGACCTCCATTGCCACTGTTCCTACATCCTCTCCGCTGTTTCTGGCGTGTCGCCGTGATGCTTCAATCCGGCAAAAACTGCCCCCTGGCCTCTGCTCTACACCAGGAACATCTTGAAGATCACGGATTTCTCCTCGACTTTCCATAAGGCTAACAGCCAAAAAAACAAGAGCCGGCCCATCTGGCTCCTCCGTGAGCCACGCAGACAGTAGTGCCGAGGCAGGCGTGCCAGGGAGAGTGACTCCGAACAGCTCACGGGGAGGTCGATCCAGCAGAGAGGCTGAACTTTCATGCCTCAACAGCTCATCTTCATGACTCTCCAGGAAGAGGTGGGCTACAGCTGGCAGCTACAGCCGCTACGGCCGCTGCCGAGAACATATTCCCTACCCCTCAGCCCATAAAGCCCCCCACAAAAAGTCAGAATACTATAAATATGAAAATTTCGTTCGTTAATAAGGCACAGCCAGGCTGGTTTCGTTTCAGCCCTTGCATCAGCCAAGCACAACTTTCAGACGCGAAGCATTTATAAGTGTCTGCATTTAATTAAAACAGTAAAACTTAAAATAATTCTCTCAAACACGTTAAACCACATGAAATGCAATCAAAGCTGCGCCACATCTAAAAAAAAATTTCTTACAAGGTTTTTATTGTATAAACGATATTAAATTTTAATACCGGCAACGATGTACTTACAACAAAAACAAAGCAAAGCGCACCAAAAGAAAGCTGGTTTTGCAGTATATCGATACAGAACTGAACCAAGCCACTGGATGGTGGGTGAGTGGCTGCTTTCCCCACAGAGGTTTTCGTGAAGTACGCTCTCAGAAAAATTCAGAGAGTAGTCAGGGTTTCATTTTTTTGGTTAATATATTCATTACTGCTGAGGACGGCACTATATATAAAACAAAAATAATCAAGGGCCATCTTTTACATGCTTTTCTCCCCATCCCATTCCTCAGCGAACGGTAAATAATTTTGAAATTATGAACAATTTCATGATTAATTTAAGATACTTCACATTTGCAGTTTTTCTAGTTACAAGGCAGTGAAAAATTAGGATTTTTAATACAGCGCTGGTACCCTTCCCTTTTGGGATTTCTTCCTTTGGGAAGAAAGCATTGTCTTCCAATAATATGTGAAGACTTGGAATTGCTGACATTGTTTTCACGCAGTGACTCAGGCTGCCGAGTCCATTTATGTAACATCAACTACTTTATAAAAGCAAGGAGAGAGAACCTGAGAAATCTTCACGCTTTTTATGTACAATTTACTTTCCAGGACTGCAATTATAAGAAATCTTGATCTGCACCATCATCCCGTTCATTTTTAAATGGAAGGTTGTATTAAATCGAGCCAGTTACGGTTTATACCCATAGTCTGTATGGGGTTAACGTGTTACGTGTGAATTGATGCAAGTGCAGCAAGACAGGCCAATATCTTACGTGCAATATAAGGTCTCAACCAACGTCTGAAGCTAGAAAGGACACCCTAAGAGGTAATCAAGTCTTAAAGTGATTCTGACTGCAGGTTATAGCAGGATTTTGTCAGATGGCCTAAACAAAAAAGGTTAGCACAAACAAATCCAGCCATCTTCTGCTTCGCCACTAAAACAAATGGATTCCACGGAGCGTTCGAGTAGCGCTTTGTTATAGACATGCTAGTAAACACTAGTTATTTTGAAGTGCGGCCCATCTGACCCAAATCATCCAAACAACTCTTTACAAAAATAAATTAGTTGGAAGATGAAGACTTTTGCGACGCAAGAGTGTTCTGGGGGGAGATGGCAGACTGGTTTTACCAAACTGCACGCCCCCGTAAAACAAATGACCCTCTGTCCCTGTTGTGCCACCACTCGAGGAGTGGATGTTAGCCTAATCTACGTATCTTTATAGTCCCAAAATCTCAAGGATGTGTGAAGCCAGAGCATAAACCCAAGTCTAATTTCTGCTACTGGGTTTGATCGTTTTGGAAGGCTGAACTAACACAGTCTGAACTTTCCCAAAACATAGACGTCCATGACATTTTTGGTCAAATAGCTATCCAAGCGACCTCAATTAGATGTTCAGTATTACAATGGAGAAATATAGCACAAAGCCGCACAGAAGTGACAGAGAAAGGATGAAAAGAGTTCAAGTACAGGAGAGAATTTGACTGAAAAAAGCCCACACCATAGGACTGAGTTAGTTGAAAATAACTTTGCTGGAGAACAGCAACTGGAGGACAAGAGAGACATAATGCGAAGAAGTATTAACGAGAGGTCGAGGTTTTAGGAGAGTTGCATCAGGAGCGGAGGATGACATATTGTCTGGGCTCCTTCTTATTCAAAGATGACACATTTTCTAGTTGGACACTTCGCAGCTCTAAACTACAGGGGTTTCAGTACCGTTTGCTAAAACAAGGGTGGTTGTGCTTTGCCTTCTGGAGGGGAGGAAAGAAAAATGCCTTTTCACTTTCTGATGCTTTTATCCTATTCAGTGAGGTGTGAGAAATCCAGCGTAACCACGCAGGCCTGTACCCAGGTGAGTCATCCACGGGAAATGTGTACTACCCCATCCAAAACGAATTTTCTATTTCGATTGGGATTTTTTTTTTCCCCCCTATTATTATTATTTTTGAGCCATGTGGTAAATTTCTTGATAACGCTTCTACCCCGGTCTGCGTGTAGTTGATCTGTTCTGGGAATTAGAAGGAAACCTCTAGTCAGCTAAAAGGATATGCTGAAAATATAGCAATGTCTACAGTCTAACCTGCCTCCACCTGTCCGCCCACGCAGCTACCTGTATCAGGAAAGAGGTGAGTAATATTTACTCACTCTTGGTAATTTGTTTAACACTGCTGAATGATTCATAGAAAGAGAGATGGGGAATAATAACAACTTTTAAGGTCAAATGAAAAACAAAAAGAAATCCATTCAGATACACACTCTTTGGTGTGGAATATAAGTGAGCTGTCAGAAATGGTCTTCTCTTTTCTCTTCTTTAAATATATTTTTCATTCCCAGACTTCTTTACGCAACTAAAGAGATCTGCTCGTCAAACCAGGACAGCTTGGTATCACTGAAGCACCATTTTTAAAACTGCTTCAGGTCAAGAGAAGCATAAAGTCTCTTCTCCATTCCCAATAGAGTGTTCGTCATGATCACAAAATAAATGCGAACACTAAAACCCTTTTTCCCTGTCACATTCTAATGGAAACAAATCACGTGCATAATTTTGATAAAGCCATGCCAACCCAAAAATTTCTTGGCCTCACTGTTTTTTCCCCCAAATGGGAAAAAAAAAATAAATAAAATGACAGAAACCATACATTACTCCTCTAAAAGATTTTAATGTGAAGAAATCCGTTCCAAAAAACATCAAAAAAACATCCTTCTCTCTCTTTGTGTGGGCCAGAAGAGCACCACAGGCTGGTGACAGCATTAGACTCCTAAATGCTACAACAACCACAAAAGGAGGACTTGATACTGACTGGGGTTATCAAAGCAGTAAGATAACTTTAATGAGCAACAGGTGAAATGGAGATGGATAACATGCCTTTTTTTTTGGGGGGGTGAGACAATAAATCTAAAGCCCACAGACTTTCGCGACGCCCACGGTTCCACCTGAAGCCACTTGGCAAAGATACCGATGCTTTTTGTGTCAGGCCAGCTTCACATTGATTAACGTCACACTCCTCAAAACCTTTAGTAAACCAGATCAGCTTCTTGCAACGTGCTGTTCCAAGTAAATAGAAGCAAGAGAATATAAAATGGTGGTGACTTAAAAAAAAAAAACAAACCAACAAACCTTATTTATTTACTTAAGGTATTTTTGTAGGCCTGAATTCAGGACGCCGAGAGAGACACTTGTATAAGTATTTACATATTGGTAGGTATGTACTTCAGCACTTCCCCCAATTAAGATGATGTTGAGATTGAGATGCTACGTTATATGCTTCGCTCACGTGAAGATGCTGAACTTGCCAGAACAAACACTGTACATCTAAACGAAGTTTTTAAAACAGTTCCTACTATTTTGTAGCTTAGCACTCGGTTTTCAAACCTGGCAGGCCAAAAACCGCTCTCAGGCACTTTAAAAGGGGCCTTGTGTAGCAACGTAAAAAGAACACACAGCTTCCACTAACATCCACACTCAAGTCACTGGATGTCTGAGCTTGCCAAAAACAACCAAACCTTAAACCCACCCCACACACACCAACCAAAAACCCAAATCCCAAGCCCATCACCCCTCAAGATTTAAGATGTCTAAACTTAGATTAAGAAGCATAAATTTAGGCATTCAATTCTGAAAAGTTGTCTCTGCACTTTCAAAGAAGAACAGGAACCTGACATCATTCCCTAAATCATTTCCTCTTAAATAATACTGTAAACTAATGCTGACTCTCCTCAGACATTAAATTAGGTGATCAACAGACAGGCTTTTCATCAAGTGGTGCTTTGCACAACTGGAAAATCCTGCTCTTTTATTAAACAGCCTAAAAAATAAACATCCATTTAACTTCTGTTCCTCTTTTTTTCTTTCAAAAACACTTTAATACTTTGACAAAAAGATATAAAAAGCAATCTACAGAGTTGCTCTTATCTTTTATAGTAAAATTCCTTCCATGGTTTGTTATACACATATGCACACAGATGTTTCATCAAATTAGCTTGTGGGTATTCTCAGATGTGTTTAATGTCTGGCAAATTGCAATGTCCTTTTATAACAAACACCACATAGAGAATTCTGCAACTTGTGGAGTCCAGTTCCTTTAGGAATGTAAAATTGTGTTATCAGGAAAGTGCCTTCTTGCATCTCGTTCTGTCTTTGGCAATACAGTACATCCTTCTGTTTCATTTGACCTCAGAAGGACCCAAATAGCCATGGCTCATAGTTTCTTTGACTTAAACATTAATGTTTTTACCTCCATTTAACTGCTTGGTTACCTCTGCAACTAAAAACCCACATTTTTATCATCCCTCACTATCAACTTGAGCCTACGCTGGTACACAACTGACAGCATCAAAATACTAGAACCAACCGGGTTTGGTTCAGCTATTTAGCTTGTAAGAATAATTGCGCTGCTCCGCTGTGTTCTGCTGAGGCCTCAAATGTAGAGTTGGGTCGAGTTTTCCACACTGTGCCACAGGATCAATCAAGGCAAATTTGTGAGACCAGAAAAACATCTAGCACGAGGAAAGGATAAAGGAACTGATCTATGTTTCCTCTGGAGGAGACCAGGGAGGAGAAAGGGGAGCAGAGACACAATGACAGCCTTCAAATACATAAGAAGCGTTTATGGAGACAATGGTGATCAATGTTTTCCTTATGCACTTAGAGTAGCTTGGGGAGTATTTGGCTTATTTAGAGAAAACTTTGCTGCAGATTATCTATTTATAACAGTTACGAAGCACTGGAAAGGCTACCTAAAGAGGCCGTAGGATATTCTTTATTGGTAATTTTTATGAGCTGGTCCAGGGATGTTGATTCCAAGCAAGGGATAGTCTGTATTTTTTCCATGTTGGACGCATCCTCCTACATACCACGCATCATGAGAGCTGCAGGGATTACATCAGGTACGATTACTGTGTTTCCAATTCACAGGGGAGAAGGGCAAGAACTGCTGAAATTTCAAGGGGAAATTCTGTGTTACGTGGATCCTACTGCTCCAGTGAGCTTCTCTTTGGAGAGAAAAAATGTGGCCAAGATCAGGCTACGAAAGGCCTGATGATGCAAATCCACTAGCCAAAACCACTACACAAGAAAAAAAAGGGAGCTGTAGTCAAGGTTACTTTACCAATAGCAGTATCTCCTAAGTTCTTGAGAGGAAGATTACCAGGGAAACACAGAGCATTTACATGGAGGGTCCCAAACTCATGGCTCATCGGCCAACTTGCGCATTACAAGCGTTATTTGATTGATCACTGGTTGATAATGTGGATTACAAATATTATCTGAAGGACTGTAATGCACCCAAAAAGAAAGGAAAGGTTAGGTATCTCCATCTCAGCAGTATTATGCTCAGGCTGAAGTCTTGCCTTCACAACTAAAGCAATTTTAATTCCACCTACAAGCATCAGTGGCTTAGCATTCACAAAGCATCACAAGATAATGTAGTCACTCTGGACTTGAAAAACAAAACGCAACGCTTGTGTAACAAATAAGAAATACATTCAATTAAATACTCCGGCGGTATTTTGGTGGAGAAGCAAGATCCAGTTGTAGGAGAAAACTGAGTAATAAAGCACTTCCATATTCTCCTTAGCTTGGTGTCCTCTCTCAGCAAGTGGCTCGCTTAAGAGAGAGCATGAGATTCCCCACAGGAGGACATGAAACCCCAACCGCATACCAAGTTGAGATGACTTTGGGACAGGCAGGAGGTGCTACCTGAGTGCAGCTGGTGATCAGCTCACGTCCTCGGGCAAGAAAATTGATCATACTCTGAATTTTTTTTCTTGGCCAGTGTAAGTTCAGGCGCTGCTCTTGTCAGTTTTCTATAAATCAAAGACTCAATTCTTTTTCATCTATTTATGTTAATACTAACTGACTATGGACTACCTCTTCTCCTATTCCCAAGAGCACTTTCCCTTCGGTGGCTAATTAGTATCTCTGTGGCAAATACCAGAGTGACCACATACAGAAAGCAGAAGCAAGTAGTTCTGTGTTTGTAAAGCTGTCTTTCAATGAAATTCAGAGAATGAAAATCAGGAAAAGGGCGTGTATAAAGGCACGAAGTGCCTTCTTGTAGGCTCCACAAACTGTGAGACCCCAACAAATCAGGTTTCCCCCTTCTTAAATAAATTTACCAAGTAACTTCTGCTACAGTCAATAGTACTCATCACCAGAAAAGCCAGAACTAAATTATTGACTGAATTTGGTCCCAAAGTCTCTGTCTCACTAATTTGCAGAACTTGCTGCATAAGCATACTAATTACGTGTGCAGTAAACGAAGCATTATTTTTATTTGAATGAGTTGTTCTTGTGACATTATGAGAAATGAAACATAGGACCACCCCGTTACGTTTCTTCTTTATTTGTTATTCCAATGTCAGTTTGTGACTCGGAGAAATAGGCATAAGAACTGAAGTAGATACCACCCACCATTTGATAAAAGTAGATGTTCCAATTCCTGATCACAATTGTAATATGGAAAATAAAAAAAGCAGAACAGAAATAACTATTACTTTCACAGCACCTTTTTTAAAGCTGTCAAAGCGATTAGCAAGCATTTATTAGTCTCACAACAGCCCTATGAGACACTTAAGATACAATATTATTTTATGGGAAGACTTCTACACTACAGCAACTAGCCCAGTATGGGAATTCATGTGTAGCATGTTAATTTTTTTAATTTTTTTTTTAAAAAACAGGTAACCTACTTTCAGTCATGTCTTTTTCACTGCCACCCCCACCCACCGCACCCCAGGGAGATTTTGATTTATTTCTTTTACTTGATCAAATACAGAGAGTTCATGTACTTCTGTACTGGTTTCTTACAGCTAACCGCTCACTGTACAAAGGGTTCTGGGTATGAATAAAGAATATAGACTACTTTGAAACAAATGCCGTATGAAGCAGCAACCCCACAAACCCCCCTGGAACGCAGCAGGTGATAAATGCCGCATTCCAGCCGAATTAGCACCTCTCCCTCCTTGGGGTGGAGTGGGGGAAGGAGGTCATCTGAGGTGATAGGAGTGGTATGCAATATGGAGGATTTCTTTGACTCTGGGATATAAAGAGAACCTGAGCCAGACTCAAAAGACCCATCTCATTCACCTCAATCACATCAGGGCAGGACCCCTCAGAGACAGATTATACCTGCTCTACGCAACTCCTTAAAAGATTACATTTATCCTTAGAACGACCCCCCAAGAAAAGGTGTAACAAAAATTCCTTGTATTAGACAAAATTCTTCAACTCCTGCCATAAGAGAATGCTAAGACGTTTGCAAATCAAAAGCCACGTTCACACAGGCCCATCTTACGCATCACACACATTTGGAACTCATCTCATACTAATTGTAAGGAACGTAATCACATTTTCCAGCCAAAATGAAAGACACAGAGCTTAATACTGCATAAGGAAAGGCTAATAGAGAGCAATATATCATCCTATTTTTTTTAGTTTTTAATTTTCTTTCAAATGGTTTTATTTCTTTTGATGGCGAGATAAAAACTGTCATTGTTTATATAACGTTCCTTATGCAGGCATCCTGTAGCACCTTACTGTATGGCAGATATCCATTCTACAGATACCACACAGGCAAGTTTTCAGCCCCAGCCGGCGTGCTGTTCACAACAGCACAAGCACGTCACACACTGGCCATTCCTAGCCCCACCGCTTTTATCACACTGGACTTCTCCGAGAATTTCTGCAAGAGCTTTAATTTCCAGCTGAACGACGGGAGCTAACGGGCAAGGCAAAAAGTGTCAACCTCAAGGTCAGGCCAAAGCTCAGATAGGCCCTTTCTGGCCTCCTGGGTCGTCAGTGCCTCTGGTCCTTCAGCAGCAGATGTGAACCCGGTGTTGTCTGAAACGAGCTCAGCCACACGGGTGCCACATCGACTAGAGTCGCGTGATGTACCACAGCAAAGTCACCCTTGTAAATCCAGAATTTCCCATAGCAGCTCTCAGGGAGTTCACAAGCCTAAAGCACCAGCAGCACCAGATGCCCTAGTGTCACCGTGGCAGATAGGCCAGAGCAGCTCTGGTCTCCGGTTCAGCTTTCACGTTTCCCCCCTCACCTCACACATTTAGGCAGCAGCCGCGGCTCCAGCCCTGCCTGTACATACAGTATTAGGAGCCCTCCATTTCAAACCCTGACTTGGACGGGTGCCACACACCCCCTGGAAGCATCTGCATTTGAATTTAAAGGGGTGGGTGAGTGACAGCAAAACTAGCTTCTTCTTCTGACAAGGCTTTGGCAGATCATTGGTTGTCATCAAACCTATTGCGTTTCTTGCTCCCTGCCAAAAATTCCACCTACATGCCTGATGGCAATTAGTCCTTTGTAGGTGCTAATGAATAAAAGCAGCACGCACACTTTACAGACTTAAAAAGAATATCCCAATCCATATATTAATTCCATATATAAACTCACATGCACACACAGTCCTCCCTTCCCCTATCCACATGCCGCTGTGCACCCACACCCAAACTCGTGCTTAGAAAAAAAGCAAGCAGCAGTAAGATGATCATCCAACTGTGTGCAAGTAGGATTTTTTTCATGAATCATTATCTGTTTTTCCATAACTCATCTACTGCAAAAAAGTATTGCTTTATGAATGCAGAAGGCAGCCTACATTTGGGATAATGAAGCACATTCATCGCATGCTTGAACCTTTCAAAGGTTCAGACGTTTCACACACTCCCTCTAACCATGATTTTTCTGCGGTGTCCAAAATCATCTGGGATACGACAGCATGACACAACCACACTTCAGGCAAATTCCATAGACAATTTCCATAGAAGGGAAAATGGATAAAGTAGGAGCACCGTGAGACTTCAGCGCTACAGCGCTTCCAAATCAACAAACCGAGCTTTGCTTTCATGTTTGTGTAATTCTGCGTTTTCTGTTTTATGTCAATTTTAGAAGACAAGGCATCAAAACAGTATGAGGAAATACACTTTACGTAAAGCCGGTTAAAGGCTCCTTATTAACTTTTCCCATCAGCAAAAATTCAGTTTTATGCCAAACAAACCATTTTATAGGACTGTATCAATTCCAAAATGAAAAATTAGGGGGAAGTATCACATTTTGACTTTCATGTTAATGCTACGTATATAGACAGAATTAGATTTGGGAGTCAAAACAGAATAAATAGAGTGCTACAAAAAAACACCATTTAAACCATCTCGAAAGCGATTGCCTATTTTTTCCTCAGACTATTCCTTTCACATGTTATAGCTCAACTCAAGCTTACAACATCTTTTAAATAAGGCACTTTCCCAACCACTTTTACGGTAATCATTAATTAATCAGAAGCAGAGCGTTCAGTGTCTTACCGTAACATTTCCAGACCAGATTTCACAGGCTCCAGCAGGCTTCAGAAAACCAGCTTTACATCAGTGCATTGTAGAAGAGACCTTTCTCCAGCCTCACAAGATTAACAGAAGGTTTTACCTTCTCCACTGGTTGGAGTAGCTGGAGAAGGCAGGCAGCAGCTCAGGAGCTGAAGTAAACTGGGCCCAATCTGAAAGGCATTGGCCATCATCAGCCATAACTGGCCACAGCTGGTGCTGCATTGTTTTGCCCGGAGAACAAGTCTTACGAGGAACACCTGAGGGGACTGGGGTTGTTGGGCCTGGAGAAAAGGAGGCTGAGGGGAGACCTTATTGCTTTCTACAGCTATCTGAAAGGAGGGTGTAGAGAGTTGGGGGTTGGTCTCTTCCCCCATTACAAGTGGAAATGGCGTCAAGTTGCACCAGGGGAGGTTTAGATTGGATATGAGGAAAAATTTCTTCACTGAAAAGCTTATCGAGCATTGAAACTGGCTGCTCAGGGAAGTGGTGGAGTCACTATCCCTGGAGATATTTAAAAGATCTGTAGATGTAGTTCTGAGGGACGTGGTTTAGTGGTAACTTAGAAGTGCTAGGTTAACAGCTGGACCTTATGATCTTAGAGGTCTCTTCCAAATCAAACTGTCTCTTCCAAACATAACGATTTTATGATTTAAACTGTCTGGCCCTGCAAGTGGTAGGGTCTTTCTTCTTTCCACCCGATACTCCTTGTGCCACATGCAGTACCACCATGCTCATGCTGGCCTCTGCAAAGCTGTCTTGATTTTGGGGTTATTCTACCTTTCATACCAGTTTTATATAGACAGATACATCAGGCAAGAAGTCTTAAGCGTTCCTGATGCAGGTGAGGACAGAATTCACATCCAGCCATGGAATAAAGAGCTTCTCTACAGCAGTCTCTGCTCCTCCCTACGCCAGAGGTATATGGCCTCTTTTTTGTTTCTGTTGTGTCTGGGCAAATCTCTTGCTTTGTAGCAGGTTTTCACTAGCGCGAGCAGCAGGCGTAAAAGGAGGGAAGGGACAAATGTCAGAACGTACCCTTGACAGGCCCTTAGCTGCAGTGGCCTCTTATTTTGGCTTCTAGAAGAGGTCTGTAAGTTTTATGCCAAAACAATACTTTTTAGAATTAATCTGAACTGGGCAGAGAGCATTTTTTTCCATTTTATTTTCTTCTCTTTCAGCCTGTGTGAGGATCACTGCCCCAGCCCGTTCTGATCCATAGCATATCCACAATTACAGCAGGGATCAACAGCTCATGGGCTTTTTTTTTTCTTTTTTTCCCTCCTCTTGAAAAATTTTTCCTCCAACTTCCACTTGCAGCTGAGGAATTCAGGCCAAAAGGTCTGGCTGTTTCTCTCTCCTGTACCATACCATCGTTCGTTGCACCACCTACTTCAGCAAACACAGTAGGTGCACACAGGTAACACTGATGCTGAACACCTGAATGCTCCGAAATGCCCACATTTCACCACCTGGCTCTCGTTTTCCTGGCAGGCAGGACCTTGGGTAATCTCAGGAGCACCACCAACACTAATCACAAAACCGTTCTCCAACCGGCTGTTCCCGTAACAGATGTTTAAGTACAGTTTCTCCAAATAAAGTTTCACTAATATCCATCCGGGCAAAAACCAAGCATACAGGGATGCTTGTGCTCGCAGGTGAATCCCACCTGTGGGACCTGTGTGCTTTGGGGATAGCCCAAGGTTTCAGGTGCTCCTGAGAGTGCAAGGCAATCTCCTTTGCTTGTGCTGCAGGGACAGGCACCTTCTCCATAAACCCCAAAATCTCCAGCACATCTCTTGGAAGGCCTTGACCTAGGTGTTGCCTTCACTCGGCCTAAAAGGGCTAAAACCTCTGCCTTCGGTTGCTCCAAGAGGCTCTAATCCTGCCCTGAGAAGTCACAGTGTGGGCATGACGGCAGGACTCCTCCAGCCAGGCCAGCAGCAGGCGAGACATCAGCTCTGTAGCCTGAGAAGACACCACCGGGAGGAGGAGAACTGCTTCCTGAAATTATCCCGGCATAATTTTCGTTTTAATTTTCTTTTTATTCAATCACTGTTTAATGTAAAATGCATTAAAAGCTTAGGAGCAAAATGTGAAAACATATGGAGTGAAGATGTTTAGGCAAATTGACAAATATACCCCACCTCCCTGGAAAGTCTTACCAAAGTCTTAGAAGCTCCTTGGATTTAAACATCCCCTCGGCTTTCGTTGTCCCCTGTTTTTTTCTAGACAGCTTTTGGGAATATCACTGCTCAGAATACTCTGTTTTATAAGGTTTTGAATATCCCCCGAGTTCCACTTATTTAAAGAATTGTCAAATTATCAAGGTCATAGATATAATCCCAGTGTTTACAGAAAACCTAAACTTCTAACTGGCATGTCTTAACGCTCTGAGGGGAGTTCAGTCGCAGCTGATGTTTCATCTGTACTCTCCATTCAGAATCCCACAACTACACGACGACGTTTGTAATCTCCTGATCTTTTTGAGTTGTGAAAGTTTGCTATTTTCTCCCTCGCTGAGTGGTTGGTATAATGGAAAGATAAAAATAAAACAAAGGCAAAGAAAACCACTAAAGTAATATTTCAGGAAAGTGATTTCTTTCACAGTATTTTTAATTTTTACACGATTCAAAATAACTTCACATACAGTAACCACTCAAACCAACTGACTCATCTTCATGTCCACATGCTTTCTTTAAAAACAGAAAACTCTATTTTATTTTTTGTTATAATGTTCAAAACATAACATTTTGCTGGAACAGATGCCTTATTTGAGCAAAGCGCCACATTTCTGTAATATTTAAAACGATGTTTCAATTTAACCAAGATGTGACTAATAGTCAATGAGTAGGAAAAGTTACCGTGCCCGTGTTTTTGTCCGGTACCAGTGACACGAGGGTGAACCATCCTGATAAGCACTGTTTGATAATGATTCATGGCCCAACAATATTTCTTACTTTCTTAGTTATTAGTTTGGTTATTAGCTTTGCTCACAGGAGCTGACCAGTACAAAGTAACGAGGTAAGGCTGTAATCCTGGGCTAATATTGACTTTTTAATGATTTACTTATTGTTCTTCTGTTTTGTTTTTTTTATATAATCTCCATCTTATCCCTTCTGCTTTTAAACCTTATGAAAAACCACCCACTCCAGTAGCTCAAAGAATCCAGCCCCCTGTGAAGAACTCAATGCTTTTAAGTCATTTTTTGCTTTTCTATTTTTCCAGCAGCAGCACATCTGTCTCCAAAAGGTTTTAAGTGTCTTTGTAACTAATACGAGAGGAACCTCAAAAAGTCTTATTTGCTTTGGCTCAGTTAAAGGCTTTGGTTTCTAGCTGCTTGTTCAATTCTCCTGGAACTGCAAAAATAGATGGGGAATCTCAGGATGTTTCACTGTGTTTTTGTCACCTCGCTGTATCCAGTAGGAAATTTCACAAGAGCCTTCTTTATAGTAAACTGACATTTATGTTAATGGATCTACATCTTAGCTGCAGACTTAACTGCAGACTTACACTGGCCAACTTAGCTGTAATCGTCACAAGACCTGCAGCAGAGAGGCAGAGGAACAGGCCCTGCTTATCCCGCATCTGCCACTTTGGAAGGCATAACCCCATCATTGTTTTGAGTCTAATCCGAGAACCCAGCATTTCCATGCAGATGACAGACACCCTGACACACTCTCAGTGACCTTTTTTCTCCAATTTTTTGATGTTTATGACCACAATGTGGTTGAGAATTGAGCCTCGGGTGTTTATTACCCAGGACTTCTCTAGAGATGAAAAGTACAATTTGGAATATATTTTTCTTTTGGTAGAACTTCTTCCCACCCAGATGTAAAAACCGTAATTGTACGCAACAAGAGACACCTCAGGCCCCATGTGCTGAAGATGATACATGGAGACGAGTCAGCGCAGCAGAGTCATGAGGTTGCACCACTATTTTGATCATTGGGCCTACAGACACGGAGCATGAACACAGGCCACCTGGTCACAAGAAGATAATGTCTAAGCAGCAAGACCATCTACTTTGAGTACGGGCGTAGCTAGGCATGTAGGCAAGGCATATATGTAGCAGGATCCATACATCATGAGAATTGCTGGTTGGCCATGGTCCTTCCCCACACCCCGGCCTGTGCCATCTGCTCCACCACTGGCTGATGCCGACTCTCGTCTGAGAATCGTGCCCAGCAACTCTGCAATTGCAGGACTGCCCAGCCTCTGTCCCCTCAAAGTCGACGCGTTAAGTGATACGCAATGAATTCTCACTGTTCCCATAATTTCAATAATCTAATAACAGCTCCGGTCATTATGGGATTTGGAAACGAGTGATTTCACCTCGAAAGGGCATGAGAAATCTATACAGATGTTTAATATGTCAGAGCTGAGCATCAAATCCAATAAATCCTTAGTCCTGAGCAACGTAATTCTGTTAGTCCCTAGGAAATGGGGAATGCAAGAGCTCCTTTTCATGCATCTTTAGTTTCCAGATCCTAATATCTATGCAAATGCTGTACATGTCTGTAGATATTTTCTGTACAGTATGTTAAAGCAGTCAATAGGTTGTCAAGAGTATCAAAGAGTATCAGCACTGACCAATGCAGAGAAACCCCTGCAAATTTACACCAGTTTAGACCAGCTAGGAAATGGAATTTTTACTAAGTAATACTCACATTTAGAAGCGCTGGAGCTGATTCTCACAATGAAAACTCTGAGTTATATCCTCTGGTTTTACCTGTACCTAAATCTGCTGCCTGAATATCCACGTCCAGCAATTGTACTGGCCAGTTCCACGCTCGCCCATACACCTCATGGTTATAATGAGGCTGAAGTTACCTGGGAAAGAGAAGGCGACCTAGATCGTCTGGATATCTAAGATGACACACCATGGTGCACACTGGCAAAGCAGAATAACAGAAAGGGAAGACAAAGAAAAGCTCTTAGGTGATCACCTAAGTCTAAGTCTTAGACTTAATCTACTGGAATTAGACTAATGCTGTTACACGTTCCTCCGGCCACCTAGCCTGGCTTTCACAAGGTCCACATGCCTAATGCCTCCACTGTGTCTTCCATTACATAGGAACGTGAATGCTGCCACTTGTTTTACAATCACTAATGCCTGTTTTATTAGACCTCTTAAAAATAGTGTTATGCAGGCTGATCTCCACCCTCATTTACATCGATCTTAGTTATAAGGGCACAGACAGTCTAGGAAGATGTATCAAAGCACAAATGAAATGAAACAAATAAATCAGAGGTTTGGTCTTTTAGGGGCTCTACTTTCTGATGATAAGCATTCTCCTTTTACCCTTTTCCAAGGCAGATCTGAATTGGTATGGCAAACACGCATTTCCTAGCCAGCTGAGAGCTGGAATTGGATCCAGGGTGGAATTCAAACACTCTTTCTCATGTCTAGCTTGGTGCAAAAACCCTAATATTTACACAGGCTACAGGTGAACTTGAGTCTTTCTCCACAGTGCAGGTCAACTCTAATCCTGGTATATTATTTCCTAACGCTAAGCAGTTGGAGCTCTTGAAAGAGCTCAGCACACCAATCACATATAACCAATGAAGTAATTTTCTTATCAGATGTTTACTTCTGTCATTAATATAACTATCAACAGAAAGTCTTAAATCACTAGGTGAGTCACTGGCAGGGACGTGTGTCATCATAGGAACTGCAGGGTATCTCCTTGTTTGGCCTCATTATCTAGTCATTTTTGCTAAGAGGAATTGAAAAAAAAAATAAAAATAATCTTCTGGGAGGGCAGGAAAACCCCACAACGTCCCAGGATGATGAAGAGAGGAAAGTACGCCTTGTGTCATCAAAGCAAGAAAGCCACCGGAGTGTGTACTGTGAATGACACAGAAGGGTTTCTCCGTAATAAAACCCATGCTGCTGGCTACTTGGCAGTGATTAACTCTGTCTCACAGACAGGAAGGGAAGATCACACGTTCCCCCTTTAAACCATCTTGGTTACTTTCTGTGTATCAGATCCTCTTCCTGTTTACCTCCAGGGTAGCAACAGCAGTCGCGTAAAACGGCTACAACCCTCGTTATGCTGGATTTTTCCCCTCCTCCGAGTAGTAAGGAACCTCCCGGAATTGACTGAAGGCTTTTTGTTAGCGGTGCGAATGGCAACTCTTGGTTGATGAAAAGGGAAGTATTTCTCTGTTTATTTTACCATATTTGGACGCCCCTTGAAATCTGTGGGTTTTAAGTTCAGTTGTGAAATTGCAAAGATCTTTGCTTAGGGAGGCTCATATGCCTGCCCTGGCTTCATTGAAGTCAGCGTGGCTTGTCTGAGCAGACCTCATTTCAGGGCTTAAAAGCATAATTCAAGACCTGCGGTCCAATTTCCACTTGGCACTGGCCAAATGAGATTCCAAGACTAGTCTATGGTTTCACATCTTATTTCCCTTGTTGCCCTAAAATCACTCAAAGGAGCGTCTTCACAGTCTGCGTAACAGCAGACCTAATTTTAGAAATTTTCAATTCAGAAGGGAGGAGGAGAAGGGAGAACATACGGTCCAAAAGCTGAAGCTGAAATTAGACAAATCTAGTTAGACAAACATTTAACAGGAAAGGCTTGTCACCACTGGAGCAACTGATCCTGCGCTCTTTTCTGCCTTTGAACATCTCTTTCTGAGAGAGATGCGGTCGTTCCCGAGCTTCCAAACTGCGATACGGATGGCACCAGCGTGCAAGCCACGGCAAAGCAAGGAGCTGACAGCGGTACTCAGTAGTGCCATTAGGTGTGGGACATGGGAAGGAGCAAGTGTGTGGACACACACACACACAAAGGAAAATTTAGTCTGCCTTTCCTCGGGAGACACTCTTAACCACTGGAATGGGAGGGCACCAGGGTGATCCACGCAGCTCAAAAAGATTTACCAAGCACAGAATCTAAAATGCAAACACTGAAACATCTTGAGAAAGTCCGTCAGCAGGATATTCAGTAGGTCTTACTCAGTACCGACTCAGAAGTAACTCCCATCAACGTGGATGCTCAATAAGAAATGACTAAAACACAGACCATAAACTCACAGGTCTCTCTCCAGCTTTCACTACCATTAAAGGCAAATGAACTACATAACACAGAATTAAATGTCTCTTATTGTGAGTGAGAGGCGATTCTCTGGAGTGGAGGCTGAGATTTTATCCCTCCACTACAGTCTGGCAATGAAGCTTCTGAAATATATTCTTCTATTTCAGCTTTATTTTGACCTTCAAAATTTAACAAGGGATGGGCAATGAGATTCTGCCACCAGTTACCACCAAAAAACCCTAATTGTTGTATTCCTAACTTTTTTCTTGACCAGAGGCCATAATGGCCAAAGGTTGAATATTCCATTTATCATTCTAGTTTAAAAAATACCTGAACACAGAGCAAGATCCGGATTTCAGTGTCAGACCAAAACCTTTGCTCTGACTGCCATGACTGCGGTGCTATCAGGTTTGATCCTACTGACCTGATCTCTCTCCAAATATTCTAAAAGTAGATGGAAGTTCTGTTTTTCAGAAGAAAACAAGCCCTCAGAATGGAGCTCCTTTTTAAAAAAAAAAAAATAAAAAAATTCTTTTTGCTAGCTCTTTATATATTTAGCAGAAATATTAAGTTGAAGTTACAAGAGAGTTCAGAGAGTTACAAGAGTGTTCAGAGAAGTCTCCCACACAAGTATTTGAGCAGCATTTCATTCAGTTTCCTCAGGAGCCAGCATTTTGAAATCAAGAACCCAAAGATAACCCAAAGTTATCTTTTCTCTATTTAAGTGCATGTATCTATGTGCTGGCTTCTAAAAATGGTAACTAGCACACATGTCATATAACTCTATGTACAAATATATTTTAATACATTCAGTTCCCATCATCTTTCATATGCTCAAGAAAAGAAATAATAAATAGAATTTCCTCATATTTTCCCCATACAAAAAGGAAAGGCAAATTTGGTCTGGGCTGAAGCAGGGGAATATTTTGAGCCCCAAGGAGTATTTTTGCTTTGTTCAAAGTTCAGTACCTAAAACATAGTGTTATAAGGAGATCGTTTCGCTTTCAGAACAAAAATACTATAACTTTTCCTTTATAATAATATATTTCTGGAAAAACATTATACTCCTCTCTCTCACAGGAAGCACTCACCGAATTTCTTCTCCTTTTTTCACCAAAATGCAGTCTGACTTTATTTTTTTGACAGTCACATGCAAAGTGCTGTACTACTGATCACAGAAGCAGATAAAACATTCGGAAGAACCGAACTCAAAGGGGTAAATATTGCAATACTGAAAAAAAATAATTCCTTCTTCCCTAGTTTTGCTACTGGAACAAGAATACTGTATACACACACTCGTCTAGGAAATGGACCTCAGCTCCTTTCAAATATTAGATAACCTTTCCAAAAACCTTTGGACCAGGCCCCGAAAGAATCCAAATTGTGAGTGCTTCCCACTCGGTTAAGTACCCCCGTGCCCCCCTCAAGGTGTCAACACAGGCTGAATGTACAAATGACCTTCGCTAATCGTACGCCACTCTCCGATGTGGCAGAAGAGCAAACACTCCCACGCAGGGGAATTTAGTCTTCAAACTGCTAGAAAAAAAAAAAAAAAAAGAGCTTCCCTAAGAAAATTGTGCAGTTGTACCAGGGGACCGGGATGCCCCGAGAGCCACGTGCAGGTGACAGCGCACGGTCACCGCGGGAAGTCATGGTGGCACGAGGAGGACCCATCCCGGAGGAGGGCTCGGAGGATACACAGAGGCTCCAGCCCTGGCCTTTTGTCGAAGAAACGCTCTCACACGTGTTTGAATACTGCATCGTTTCAGCAGAGAGGGAAAGGCTTCCAAGCTGCACAATTATGCTATTGTAATCACACGGCGCAGGCCAAATTAGACAGAGTAGCTCTGTTTTCCTGAATCCGGTTTTATAAGCTGCATTCTAGCGGCGCTCCATTACGCTGCTATGCAGAAGTGTCTGGCATTGTTTCCATCACAAACAAATCTTTATGTCCTAAATTCATGTTGGACGGAAACTTGGCTTCCAAGGCCCAAACCTAAGAATTACATTTGTTTGTTTAAACAAATTTGAGGGAAAACATACTTGGCCATCTTTGAGTTATATGATGACAAGATGATTTAGATTTCCCATAAAAGATATAATTCTTTTTCCCTCCTCATGCCAAACAATGATGCTTTCTTATAGCTGGACAGTCGCTGGCTAGAAGAACAAACCTATCGAGAAAAGCCAACTCTCAGCTATATTGATTAGGGCAGCAGATGCTGAGCACCTCACAGGATGTGGTTCTTGCTTTGGAAAAGGGAAGACAAACGTTTTATCTCCTGCATTTATAAGACTGCACTTTCATTTCTCTGACGCTGCTCTGTGTAAAGCTGAATTGGAATTGAGGTATTTTGACTGTTATTAGTGCAATTGGAACGATTATATCTTCCCTAAACAGTGAGTATTTACAAACTGCTACTGCAATAAGCCATCCTTGAAAGGAAACATCCTAAGATACAATTGAAATATATAAGAAAAGCAACTGAAACTCAATTTTCCACTTTTCCACAACAAATTATCCCTTATGTTTACCTAAAGTACTATCAAAAGAAAATGATGGTGTCATTCTGCACCCAGCACCAAAAATACCGTATCTCTGTGTTCAGTCCTTGAACTTATATGTACTTTTTTTTTTCTTTTATCTTTGTGGAATAAGTGAAAAAAATGCTTTCTGTATCACCTAAGTAAGGAAATTATCCCCCAGAGAAAATATTGAAGTCTAAGGGTATTCATTATTTTCTCTGAATATTGCAGAAGTTGAGTCAGTTTAGATTACCTACATGATTTCATATATTGATCCAGTCCCACTAATAACTGGCACTGAAGTATCACAGAGGAATAGACAAGTTTGGGAAAATTAGAAATCGTTAGTAAAGCCTTCTCTGAAAAAAGCAACTTTGCTTTTCAGCTTAAAGCAACCTTATCAAATGCTTCATCATCAATCCACCTTTATTACCTATTTTATCTCCTATCACATTTCATTCCATTGGTATCTAGACTCTACAAGGCTGTATCAAAGAGGAGAATAAACAGGTAGTTCATAGAAAAAACAAATACATACTCGCAGAAAAGCACACTGGAAGATGCTATGTGTAAGTCCCTTGGAAGATACTTCAGACGTTCCCCTTCTGACTGTCTAAAACCCACTAGTACCTTTAAAAACTACTGGGTCAGGAGAAAGAGAAGCATATGTGAAAATTTAAAATTTATAAAATATGTTGCTTCACATGAGAAGCTGAAGCTCTTCTACTTTACTGAAATAAAGCCTGTAGTATATAGGTACAAGCAGATCAGTTGTGCGGTTCTTCATAGACCTGGGCATTGACTAAGCATCTTCTTGCTTAGGAAGATTCTCACAAATCACTCTTTATAACTCAGCCAGGCCTACCGGCTAATTGCCTTTTCCAAATTATCTCTTAAGATTTTATTTCCAGTACTGAATATTTGTTCTTGGCAGCCTCAGAGCAACTCAGAAATACAGATTAAACAAACCATTACATGCTTAGACACCTGCTACTCTATGGTATACAATTAACAGAGGGTCAAGTCTCAACAAATGACTTCGTTTGCTCATTGTTATGTTTAAGCAAGTGCTTGCCATTTAAAATAAAGCAATTCCGAGCAGTTTCCATTATGGAGTTATCTGTTCCTAATGTCATCATTTACTGCAGCAGTGGACAGAAGTGGATTTTCCGTCCTGACTAGATCATAGTTTACTTTGACAGAGTAATTATCTATTATTCCCATGTATACTGTTTGTTTATAGGTTCAGTACCCCGTTCTTCTTTCTAAACAGAAGTGGCAGTATTTGCTGAAGGCAAACCAAACAATGAATTAGCATGAAGAAATATACTGGTAGTCACTGAAACTCTCCCAGTTTAAAGATCTCCGAGCCAGGCATGCAATTGCTCCTGGGTAAAGGATTAAGAAGCTGCATGGTGAGCTAAGAAGCTGACACTAGCCCAGAAAGGACTTCAGAAAATACTTGCAAAAGTTTACACAAATTTTCCAAGCCACTAAGGATCACCCGGACCTCCCACTAGGATTACAAACTTCTCTCTGAATTGATTTAGTTTTCCACACTTCTCTTGGACTTTGGAATACACAGCCACGCTCTTCCCCTTACAAAAGAAGCACCTATACATCTCACCAGCTTCCTGTGCAAAAGCAACCCGAAGTCAACTTCTTCCCAGTAAAACCTTGTAAAGAAATCAAGTAGCATGCCTTACTCATCAGCTCAAAACATCGAGTCTCACTCTTCCTTGGGAATTTTTCATATTCCACTAATTTATCTGGCTGGCTTCCACTAAGAAATGCCACAGCGCTTCTCTTCAGAACCAGTCTTTAGTTGGTTTCTCTGATCTTCCACCAATAACAACCACCACTTTCAGAAATCATCCCTTTCCCTACTAGCCCCCTCTTCCTTTTTTTCTCAAAAAAAAAAAAAATTCACAGGGTGAGCGATTGATTTTTATCTGCTTCAAAAAAATTCACTTATTGTCGATTGCAATATCTGACCCCTTACTGCATGCACTGCTTGTTGCTTCTTCCTGAGGAGGGAAGGCAAAATTGATAGAGCTGACGTTCAGCTCTCTTTTTTAAAAAAAGCCAGTTTCCCTTTGTGGGCTGAAGCAAATATGTACATGAAATCCTTCAGCACTAGCTAAAATAATTCATTACAGTTTCCTACCGAAGGGAACTGAGGGAGGTGACCTCTACGTGCAAGCACGACAAACTAACACCCGGAGATTTGACATGATCATCCCCCAATATTCGTGGGGAAACCGGGGACAGAAGGCAAGGCAGTTTCCAGTGGGGATGAACGCGCGCTGGAACTAGCTCAGGAGCAGCTCACATTGCTGCCCCCGTGCTTCTGTCAGTGCCACATCGATCGACTCCTCATGTTAAAGAAACAGTTTTTAAGTTAAATTGGAAACAGCAAAAGGATATCTTAACAAGAAGCGTGTGCGTGCACGCTCACTTGCGGACACAAACACACACACACATCTTCTTGACGCTAACTGGCACCTGGAGATTGGTTTCAATATTCAGCACCTCAATCCTCTGCAAACATTTAGAAGGAAACAGAATGCACGAAGTCCTCAGCTCCAGTAAAATCCATGGCAAAACTCCCACTGACTTCAGCTATCCTCATTCTTCCACTGAACCTCAAGTCAATGCGCCTTTTTGTTTATTTTCCTGTTCAAATACTTTCCTCTAACGATATTAACACAGGAAAAATAACTGCTTGTCAGCAGAGCTCTACAGAAATTGGCAGGTTCTGTTTGAAGGCGTTTATGCAAGCTTCTTCGGTTTGATTAGAGTAGATTCTAGCCGCAGTGTTTGGACCCAGATCAAGAGAGAAATTTCAAATTCTGCCCACAGAATGTTCATGTACGGCATCTGAATTGGGCTGAGGTCATTCTGCCTTCATTTTCATGCCTTGAGGTTTGTTACTAGCTTTAGAACTAGAAATTTGCAGCAAAACTCAGCTAGAGCCACCTCCTTTCACCTAGTTTCAGGACCAAATTATCTACCATCAGGAACTACTTAGATTGGCGAATATATGCCAGCAGTTATCACACAGTGGTATCTGAGATGGAACATTTATTTCCTCTTTTAACCCTAAGGAAACATTATGATAACAAAATGTCGTCACCCCTGGAAAGCATTGACTTTTGCATGGTGACCACAGGGTCCATTTTTGGACGAGCTCGTCTGAAATTCATTACACTAACCAAAGATTGGTGGGTTGGGTTTTTTCTGTCATGTTCTAAGAAGCTGTAGAGTCATAAAAGCTTCATGACATATGAGATTGGACAACAGAAGCTCTGCAAAGTTCCTCTTAACGGTGCAGCTGTAGCCCAGACCAAGAGAGAGTAGTATTTACAGCAATGTTGGTCTGTGGATCTCTGAAAATCAGTGGTCATTTAATTTCCATTGCTTCAGAGGAGTCTGCTGGAAAAGAGCCCTTGTGTCCTTCAAGAAAACATTTCAAGTTACAACCAGTGAAACTCTGAAGCTTACTGTGAGGGCACAGAACTCAAGCTGGCATGGCCAGTTCATCTCTGCTGGACGTGTAGTCTTCTGAAGATTGATGCCAAAGGTCTCCCAGAAGCACAAAAGAACCACCAATACAGTTTTTGCTCGTATCTTGTTATTCTTATATCCTTGTCAGCCTCAGTATCTACTTATTTCTGTTGTCCTTACAGGCGTTTCTGTCGGAGCCATCTTCTCGCCGGTGTCACAGTGCAAATCAGATACAGTGCTGTTCTCCCAGTGATACCATTCATCGATTTATATCACGTGGAAGAAGGTGCTCAAAGGCTGTTATGTCATCACAGATACTTCTATCACCTTAGATATTTCAAATAAGAGCATCCTAGCTAGTGGCCGTGCAAAGGTCATCCCCATCTCTTTGCATGGAAAATCCACATTTAATTTCAGCATTAATTCATTTGTGCATTCACGCATATCTGAAGGACAGAGAAGTCTGGCAACCTGGTGAAGACTGTCACTGACCTGGGCATGCAGGATCTGGTTTGCGAGTGTTCCCGTAGACCCGTAACTCCACACATAACCCCGTTCTGTTTGACGTTTGCCCCCCTGCCTTGGTTCTATTTTCCAAATCAAATTTTAAAGGGTTGGACCTGACCTTCTCACCCTGGGAAACAGAGAAAGTGCTCAAGCAGGAATACCTGGCCAGTCACACTATTAAAACAAAAACAATTACTGCCTTATTTAACAAAACAAGCCACAATCTCAAAATGGTAGAGGCCGCCTATTTTGTTAAGGTCTTAATAGCCTATTTTGTGGTTCTCTGGGGAATAATTCTCCTTATTCAGAGAAACACTTATTAACCTTCATAATTTATTTGTGGCTTCACTAAACACCCACATACTGTACTGCATGGCCATTAATCCTGGGAATGAACTTATTAATGATGGGTTAACCTTAAAAGGTTCAGTTTAGCTCAGATAACCACCCAGATTTCTGGATGCCTTTTTGAAATATATCAACTATTTGAGACTCGCTACTACACTTTTTCCAAAGTCCCTGTTACATGGCACACTGTTTCTAGTCAGCCCTCCCAGAAGGTGCCTGGTTTCTTCCCACCATGTTAGGTGGACTGTTACCTTGGACGTTTGTTAGCGGACACCACAACTTGCTTATTTGGCATTCCGGGATAAAACCTTACCTGTTAGCTGGAAGGTCCTAGAGTAAAGCAACTTGTGTGGTGTAATCCTAGTTTGGGCCATCCAACATACATGCTGCCTCTTCCCCAACAATACTTATTTCCACGATCTTCCT
The DNA here is from genome assembly GCA_013399435.1 of Arenaria interpres. Classification (NCBI taxonomy): domain Eukaryota; kingdom Metazoa; phylum Chordata; class Aves; order Charadriiformes; family Scolopacidae; genus Arenaria; species Arenaria interpres. Next base: position 106,116 of record VXAK01011392.1, on the reverse strand, counting down.
CCGAGTGAGCTGAGAATGGTGGGATTGCATAAATCTGACTCCCGTAAATTGTGCATGTGGTGATTTTGTGCTAAAACCTCATGCAGCTTTTTTTATTTCATCTTCTTTTTGCAATAACCTGCTTATTCCATCAGGCCTGTTTTGATGCCTTGCATTTTGATACAGGGTCTCACGGGCGTTTCTACTGTCCCTAACACAACAGGATTCTGAACCTGTTTAGGACTCTAAACACAGCCAGTATTAAAAATAATGATTTATCTTTGAAGTGTTTTTTAGATTTCCCAGAAACATAATCTTGCTACTAAAGTGAACAAACGCCCAAATACTGGGAAGCCAGTCTCCCTACTAATGCCCAATGTAGTCTGGCTTTTGAATACTCCTTATGCTTTGGACTTTTGCTACATGCTTTCAGCTACTTATTGCCACTGAATATGAAGAACTCCTCCTTAAAGTATTCCATCATATTCGGAAAATGGAGGAACCCAATACAAATGATGCTAACTTCCAGAATTTAATACATATTAGCTTAGGGATATGTCTGTGGAGCCTGTAAGTGAACAGCCATACCACGGCTATGTGAGCAATTACTGCTTGAACCAGAACTAACCTTACAGAAAGCTATAGTTATTTCTAGCCAAATTGAGACTGCAATGGCAGAGGCTAAAATAATTGCTCAAGAGGCTATAGACCATGTCCAAGCAGCTCATTCATTAACAGTGTGATCTCTAAACTGGCATAAGTGTGGCAGGCAGAGTGGTGGTAAATGGAGCACATTTGATACATCTAGAAAGCACCATGCCATCTCAACACCCTCTGATCCTTCAAAGTCAGGCTTTGATTATTAATCTCCTCTGTGTATTGCCAACTCCACTCTGAAATACAACCGTGGAGTGCAGGCAGTTACTGTATCAAATGATGTGTAGGGTTAAGTGCCAGATAAAAGAATCCCAAATCTGTGCCTACAGCTACCACACTCAAAGCCACGTGAAGACAACAGACATTCAACTTCTATAAAAACAAAACGAAACAAAACAACAAAAAATCAGTGAGCAAATAAAAACACAGTAAAGAACCTGCCTTCGAGCTTATGATGATTAAAGAGAAGACTTTGAAAACATGACCAGATGTAACCAATGCAACTCTGCAGATGGGCTGAAATAGCTGTGCTGAAAGACGTGAACTGCCCTGCGTATATCAACAGACAATTAACAACTAGAACCACCGCTCCACAGGACCTTATCAGCACCACCGTAACGATACACATCTACCACCAGCATACCTCATCGGAGGGACTGGGGAAGGGGAAAAGGAGGTCTTGTTGCTGCCATCTTTGTCTAGTTGGCTGGATAAAGGAGAGATGAGTGAAGAGATGTTTCTGACTGCCTTTAGAAAGAGAAGGAAGGCTCTGTCCTGGCCAAATTAGGAGGGAAGGGCAACTTGCTTCTCCTGACAGCTCAGATACTTTAACATGTACTCAGGCACAGGGCTCACCTAACTGAACGAGGCCAAAGAGACCAGTGGGACCAAGCGAGGGCGTGCTGCTGTTGGAAATGAAGCCACTTGATTCTGTTCAAGGGCCTGAAAACCCGTGTGCTTCCCCGCAGGCTGCACCAGCCAATATCGACTCAGTGTGAACGAGCAAGGCGAGATAAACACACGCCTGTGTAACATGTCCATAGGCATTGGCTAGCTTTCATGGGTATAATTAAATGCAAGCCCTGAAGTGAAAACACTTCCACAGCCTGCTCCTTGGAACAGTAAGGCAGACAACTACTACCTATGGTGGGGAGGGCAAGACACCCTTTGCTCGCTAACAAATCACCCCGTCTTGCCAAACAGCTCAAAGTACGTTATGGAGTAGAGAGAGAGAAAATTTGAGGCCTCTTAACTTGCAGAAAATGCAGGAAGATCCCCGGATATAAGTGTGACAGGTCATCTCTGCCTGGCAGAGTTGCAGGGGACACTGCTCTCTGTCCCACTGAACACCACAGGCAGGTGCCTTCGACTCGTTCAGAAGCTGCCTAGACAGTTGGCTGGAAGAGCAATGGCTCAGAACCAGACTCAAGTCCTAGGAAATCCTGCTACTTGCCAGAGGCACGAGAAAGGAGCTGTAATACAGTTGGCCCAATTGCATCCATTGTTCCTGACACGGTGTATTAGGACCTTTTGGAACAGCATCAGAGAGCTTACAGTACGCTACTGCTTGTAACGGACTACGCCAGCCAATGCCTAGAAATAAGGTCTCCTCCTGCCTTACTTCCATAACAGTGCGTCTATAAAATACTCCTGTGCTGCCCTAGTTATGCACCTATTTGGAATACAAACCTTGTTAGGTAAAGCCCCCGAGAATAAAACAAACAGAGGAGCTGACTTGTTCTTTTTCTTCTATTGTTTTCAGCACAGCCAGTCACAAAAGTGAAAGCAGGAAAACACAAACGTTTTCCTAGAAATGTTCATTTTTAACTGCAAATATGTTTTTAATTATTTCTTTTCAGTCATCTCTTCAACCGTTTTCAAAACTCTTTGTCTTTTATGTGCTTAGAGATTGGGGGCATCATCCTGTACAACAATTATTATTTTCCATTGGAAATGTAGACAAAATTACGCTGACAAGCTGTACTGAATAAAATGTGTAAAGTCTGCAAGTACTTGTTTTATTTATATCATGGCAATCACCACAGCATTTCTGGTGCACCTAACTATAAATGGAACCCTATATTATAATTCCACAAGTTCCTGTTTGTTATGATATATGCTAATCGCAAAAGAGTGTTTTCTGACTGAAAACACTGTGCACCACTGTAATGTAAACATGAACTACAACAAAATAGGAACGGGCAATTGTTGTAGTTTACAGAGCTAAAAATATATATAGTATCTGCAAAGAACGTGTAACAGGATAGGGCCAAAGGTTTTCCACGGGTGTTTCATATGGGATTGACTGTGGCTAGAAGTGTCATTAATAAATATATTAAAATGTAAGTCTCATTCAACACAACTCTCATCCTACGGCAACTGGGAGGACAGAAATGGTCCTTCACTGACTCGCCCCGCTGGCTGTTGGTATAACAGGGTCATGAGCAATGCAGCCTAAGTAAACGGGGAAGACTGACATTTCTATTTATTTACAAAGGATATCTTCCTTCCTCTGGTCTGCCTTCCTCCCTTCTTCACCCCCGCAGTCTAACCCTGCCCTGTCTGGTACGTGGGCATGGTATTTGTCTTCAAAACATAACAAATAGAAGTTAACATTCACCAACTGTGACTTATCTGACAGCTCAGCACTCTGTTCCGAGTCGTTCACCGTTGCAACTCGATTTCCACAAAGCCCCACGTCACACGGTGGCACCCTGCCAGGCCATAGGCTGCTCCGTCTCTTGGAAATGGAAATCTGTTGAGTTCCCTGAGCTTTTTCCTCCTTCTCTTAAATGTTTCGCGTGTTAAGCGGGAGAACATGACAAATAGTATTATTGCAAGGAACAAAGATTCATAGTTCAGCAGAACAGTCCCCTCCATTTTCAGCGTGAAATTTGACTGCTTTGTACAGCACAGGAGTTCACCAAGTAGCTCTCCTGCGAAGGTGCTGTTTTCCTAATATTCTTCCCTTGACTAGAATGAAAATCCTCCTATATGGTTCAGGTGTCAATTACTTCAGCCCGGAGGTAACATCCTCTCCCACTCTCTAACCAGACTTGTTTCAGACATAGTAGGGCATGGGTCCAGACTCCTGCTACGATCAACTGCTTCCTGACCTCAGCTGTCCCATAGGAACTCTTATTTTTTTATTTAAAGGGCCGATATGTTTTATAGATTTTTTTTTTCCTTCCCCCTCTTTGACTTTGGAATAGACCAAGGACTGCTTGGGAGTCACAATGTAGCAATCCATAACAACAATGTCAAACAACAACAACAACAATCAATGAAGAAGCAACTTTATGTTCCAAAATACGGATTTTCCATTATGACAAAATTTGTCTGCAAGCATTTCTTAAAAGGGCTGGTAACCGCTTATTTTTTCAAATGTCTGCTCGTATTTGTGATTACTTCAGAAAGAATAGAAACTTCTTAATCCCTTGGTATAATGGCTGAGTCACCATGAGACAAATTGCATACTCAGGGGTCCTTCAAGATCTGCATGGCAATGGTCCGTTCCTTTCTTTGTTCCTTGCTCCCACATCCACCTTCCTGCCTAATTATCTCACACCAAAATGATGCCGGAACCTGCAACTTGTGGGTGCACCCTGGGACACCTAAATTTGAAAGCGAGAGTACCACACTGAATCCAACCGCAAGGCTGGATTAGTGGGTTAGAGCCTCTTCTTGCTTTTGATGCCCCCGCACCACTCCAAAAACTCAAATTAACCCCAAAAACCCTTTATGTACCTGTTTTGCCCCACCACGTGAGTGGCTGCGCTATCCGCCAGGTTGCAACTGGCTTGTGCAGAGCCGGATCTATACCTCAGCCCTCTCATGGTCTCCAGAGGAAGCAGTGAGCCAGAGGAAGGCACCAATGGATGGACCATCACTAAACTGCTCTCCAGGTCATCCCCTAATAAGCACCCCACGTTAGACAGAGCTGCTCTTAGGAAACTGAGTCTTAAATGAAGGACTCATCCAAGAGGCTTCAGAGACCACAGAGGAGTAGAATGAAGTCCTAGCTCCCTACTCTGGTCATCTGCAAATCAAGATAAATCATTTCCTAACCGTATATGGCTATGTTCTGTGCAATTTTCTGGTTATTGTATGTCTGTTTTCTGTGTTACGGTGCTATGTTAATGAAGTCTCGATAGCCTGAGTAACAGGCAGATCCCCTTGGTTATTTCTATCTTTGTGTCCTCCCTAACAACCAGGAGAGAGTATTTCCTCAGCTGAAGTCCAGTGTGTCCCTGAAATTGCTGCACACACCTCCTGTATGAAGCTTTGTCACAAAGGTTGTCCTCCTTGTGTAACACTAAAATCCTCTCCTGTTGCCGGGGGACCTGTTCATGGGGATGGAGGCAAAGCCCGGAATCTGGTCCTATCCATAATTTCATTTCACTGGTAATTCTTTCAAGACACCATCTCTTCTCTAATGAAGCGATCATACAGGTATTACTCAGATACGAGCAACAGAGCACCCAGCCTTGACTCACTTTCTGACTTGGAACCTTGCTTAGACAGAGGAGGATTCAATAAAACCTCAGTAAAGAGCTAAGGACGTGGCCTACGGTGATTAATTCTCTCCCACAAGTACAAGTCACTGTGGGTGGTGCCTCACCATAGGTACCAAGCCCTTCCACCTCTCTCTAGGGCAGGAAATCCTCACCCATGTCCTGAAGAAGGAGGGCACCCCCTGCTGACTCTGCACCCAGAAGACAGGCAGCTCTCCACCCCCTGAAACCCAACTGCAAAAAGCCCCGAAGAGATCAACAGAGCTCCAATTTTTTGCACATAGTCTTATGTTCTTTTATGGATACATTTCTTCTCAGTCTTCAAAGAAAGCGTTGCCTCTCACAGCTCAAGAACTTCCTAGGGTAGAAAGAAATAAGATTGCTCTTCCCCATCCAGATCTTTCTTCCATACTCTTGGTGTCTTCGGGGAAATTGCCCAAAGTAACAACTGTTGCAGAAAAGGAAAGCTGGCTTTTATACTCTGCTGTTATGCCTTTCCACTGCTGTGTCATAGCTGAACAACTGATACAGATAATTATTTTTCATATGAATCAGAATAATAATTTTGATTGGTACGAAGACAGAAAATAAAGCACTTATTCCTTCTCTGTGAGGAAGAAATGTAGGACTTTGCACAACTCAGCGTTCAAAATAAGTTTAATTTCTGTATGTCCTTGTATCATTTGCCCCTGTGGGATGCCGTTGGGGCAAATAATTGCTATTGTTCAGGTCTATTCCAGCCATGTACTCCACTCCAACACCTGCACAGTCTTCTCTCATGAAGTATATAGCTTTGGAAGAAGTATACAGCAAGGCCATCATGCCATCATATTTATCCAGGAAATAGGAAAGGAGGGCTTACCTCTGTCTTTTATTTGGTTTGGAGCAGTTTAGCTTGAGGACAAGCGATGTCCTTGTGAAATGTGAAATATTCCATAGATGCCAGGTCTTCAATTAGCTTCGGAAATCAAGATCCGTATTTTAAAATTAGTACTTTCATCTTTCTACCTGACATGCTGGAGACACCAGAAGAATCCTAAATTTTCTCTTCTTGCACTCAACTTCAGATTTCTCATAACAGATCCTTGAAAAAATGTCTGAGTAACAAGCAGAATAGTTGAAGGACGATTACAGTCCACAGGAAAAATGTGCATATGAAAAAATGTCATAAACCTCTAACCCAGTCTGGACAATCTTGATTATGACATATCACATTCTCTCTTTTAATATAATACAATGTAATTCATTTAAATTCATCACATATGCCTAAAATTGAAGGAAAACAGATTCCCCCTTACTTAGGTTATGATCTTTGGAAGAAGAGGCAGAAAACTCAGGAGGACTACAAGAATGTCGTGAGGTTATGCAGCAAGAAAGGCCAAAGTCCAGCTAGAATTTAATCTGGCTACTGCTGTAAAAGACCAAAAAAATGTTTCTATAAATGCATTAGCAGAAAAAGGAGGGCTAAGGAGAGTCTCTATCCTTTATCGGATGCATGAGGAAACATAGTGACCAAGCATGAGGAAAAGGCTGAGGTACTTAATGCCTTCTTTCCTTCAATCTTTAACAGTGAGACCAGTTGTTCTCAGGGTACCCAGCTCCCTGAGCTGGACAACAGGGATGGGGAGCAGAATGAAGCCCCCTTAATCCAAGGGAAATGGTTAGCGACCTGCTACACTTCGTAGACATACACAAGTCTATGGGGCCAGGTGGGATCCACCCAAGAGTACTGAGGGAGCTGGCAGAAGTGCTCACTAAGCCACTTTCCATCAAGGTTTTTAATATCAAACACAGTTTGATAATTTCTTGTTGCCAATATCTCTATTATGATTTGAGAATTGAAAGCTTTGAAGCCATAGAAACTTCAATTGTTCATGGTTTTCAATTCAAGATAATTTCTGTTTAAAAGTGTTATGTAAAAGTGCGAAAAAACTTACTGCAGAATAAATATCAAATAAAGCACTGCTAAAGGTTAAGGAATAAAAAGTTGTTTGAACCAAGAGTATGACAGATGGAAAAAAAGACAGCCTCTTTCCAGAAGATCAGTCAGACTCAGGGTTTGTCTGATCTTCTCTGCAAGACGGTTCCACAATTCTCTGATTAGGAAAGTCTCGTATCCGGTTCTCACATACTTTCTTCTGGGCGCTGTGTTCTGCTTCAGCCAGTTGGAGTCCTATTGCCATGATGGTTCATACATCGAAGTTTGGATTTGATTAGCGGGTGTTGATTCACTAACCACTCTCAGTACTGAAAGTGACATCAGAAGCTCACCAAGCATCGGGAGAAGACTTGAATCGCTATGTCTGGAGTAGCGTACACCGCAGAAAAAGAAGACAGCAACATCTACAGACATTTGACACACCACTGGGCAGCCGCATTAACCCGATCCTGAACGCGAGCATCATTTCTACAGTCAGATAAAACACATCCAGATCAAATGAGTTTCAAGAATGCTGAGCTATGTGCTCCTGCCCTCAGGTTATCACCGCCTGAGAGGAAGGAAAGGACATTCCCCAGCTAGCTGGGAAATCTTTAGAAAGCAATGCTACCTGGCCATGGAAGCCAGGCAGGACCCAGAGGCTTTGCACAACTTTGATAAATGGAGGCCATATGTCTTCAATGAATGGAAGGTGGAGACAGTGCCTTGGCCCACTCTTCAAAGCATTCCCCCTTTCTGACTAGCATTGCTTTGGTCTTGCCTGCGTTCAACTTGAGCCAGCTGCTCTTCATCCAAGAGTTTATTTCCTGAAGGCATTCCAAAATCCTATGGCCAGTGTGAATATACTGTCAGATTAGACCATCTAATAGCCCTGTCTGCCCTCAGAAACCTCAGAATTGCTGAAGTATTAGCACCTACAAGGCTCAGCTGAGATTACAGCCCGTTCAGATTATGCACAGGAAGGCAGACCTGGCCTGGAATAGTTTCCAGATGAAATTGATGAAGTAAAAGCAAAGGCACTGGGGATACAGGATGGCTACAGGCTTCCCTCGGAGCAGGGCAGGAGCACCAGGCGTGGGTCACATCCCCACTACTCCAGTACCTACCTGCGCCACCAGCTCCCGGACAGAAGTACCTCCCCTCTAAGAACCCCATAAAATGAGAGAAAATATTAACTCCAGTCTACAGCTTCTGGATCCTGAAAGTATCTCAGTCTTAAAACCCTTCTTGCCCTCTAGAAATTCAGGGTTTTCCAAATGAGAACATTTTAACAACTGAAATAATTTGCACCAAGGGTGTACAGATATTTTGTTTTGTGCATGACCTGCTTTTACGAAAATATTTCCAGCATCTCTAAACATATTGAGCCAGCAATATTCCTTTAATCAGACTATTTTTTCTTCTCCTCTAAGAAGGTATCAAGAAATCTGGTGATTTCTTGAAGGCTTCTGTATTTTTAGATCAGAAACAACCAGTGTGATCAGCCAATCTGATTTCCTACGTAACAGAACTTAAAACCAGAACTTCAGACATTTCTCTGTCAAGCTCAATATTCCTGCTCAAGTCAGAGGATTTCTCCCAGATCTTTGGCAAATTGGAAAGGCATTCTTGTGGTCTGTATTAAGTCACTGAATCGCTGCAGACAAAAAAAAAAAGTAATAACTAGCTCCTCTATTCTAATTCTCACACATTCATTGCACCCAATATCACACATTCCACTTGAATTTTTCAGTCTGTCTTTTCCTATCTGTCCCAGCGAATTAAATGTCAACCAGTCAGCTAAAGCCTTAGTGAATTAATGTTCACAATGTGCACAGATTAATATTAATCATTATCACGTGCAACTCTCTTGTCGATTTTATGGTTTAACTCATCAAAACTGAGAATGAGAGGAGCGCTAGCGTCAAACTCATGAAAGCTTTCTAATGTATGCCTGCTGCTCTTCCATCTTTTCATGGGAAACTCTTACTTTGGCCATTAGCAATCGAGGGCAGCTGTGATACCCTGGCTAAGAGGAAAAGATTCTGACGTGGGAAAGACGATGGAGGGTGGTGAAGAAACACTTTAAGGTCTTCCATGCATCAAGTCAGGTTCATCCACGTTGGCTTCACCTCGCTCGGCATCTCCCCGACAGACACCCAAGCTGATCCCTGCAGGACCACGGAGACAGGGGCTCTTGCCAACACCCTTTTGTGTGTTTTGAGCCACAGGGGAGTGTGATGCAGACATATCCCAGCAGCTTGACAGCTTCGATAGCGGTCCCGGGCCAGGCACACAGACAGCTGAGTTGCAGAAAGCACCGTGCCTCCTGACACCACCCCCTTCTTTCAGTCCTGTTTATTAACGCAAGCTCCATGTTGTAATGGGAAAAAAATAGACCATTAAAAATACTACACTACTTCTGCATTTTTTCTATCCCTGAAGAAAACATGGCTACATGTGAGTGGCAATTAACCTTCCTGGACACTGTAAATGCAGAAAAACCTAGCTAATCTCCATCAATAACTGAGAGTTGACAGTTTTCACCTTTTGCCTTTTTAATGATTAAGATTTAGGTTTTCAAGCTTTGCTTTCCAAGTGAGATATTGTTCTCTATTTCAGAGGTTTCCTATTATCCCATGAGTCCAAAAATTAGCCCTTAAAAAATTGGGAGAACTGGCAACCTTGCTGATTGGTCACCAAAGTTTTAAGTCACTCCCACAACAAACGTATTATATGATCGTTACACATGTCAATGATTTCACTAGTATATTTACCGCGTTGGGGGAGGCTGGGAGCAGAATCAGTCTATCTTTATGAATAAACAGCTTTCAACAGTTTGTAATTAGCCAGTGGACAAGATAACACAGAATGACTGCATACCTTCTATCCCCCTACATTTGGATGAAAAAATAAATGGAAACGGCTTTCTAAACAGATATATTTCCCGCATTACCCCAGCCAGTTGGAGAGCCAATATGACTTTTGTTATGTCTGGTAATGGCTTTTGGATGGCTTTCTGGCTCTCATTTATTTCCTATATATTTGGCATAGATCATACTTAATATTTTGGATGAGAAAAGAACCAGGAAAGTCATTAACTTTATAGAGCAAAATAAATAATGTTATGGTGGGCCAGTGGTATTAGCCCTCCCCTAGCTGGCACTGTGTCGAGGTCACTCTTGGGGCAACGGATGAGCCTTCTTGACCAAAGCTGAGAACAAGAGAAAGGGATGGGATTCCGCAAAGCCACAACTGTCATGGCTATAGCATACTGCTCAGGGACTTCATGGGCTTTATTATATAAGAAGCGATTGAGTAATAAACATCATTATTCTGAGAAAGAACACAGATCAGGAACAAGAACATAATATCAGTGAACCCCCTGAAGTATAATTCTGTGTGAAGGCCATAACCATCAGGAATAAATGTGCTTTTCTTTTTTTTTTTTCCTTCTGCTTCATCACTCCCACCCTCTACCAAGATTTTTATCACGTTTTTGGAGAAGGGTAGGAGAATTCTCAATCCCTTAGGTACATTAAATTTATATTTAGAGAACAGGCTGAATGAAAATCCTACTTCCAAAGCACCTCAAACTTTGCAGGAAATATGCACTTAGCTCCAGGCTGCCATGGCCCAATACAAATCTTGTAACACGGCGAAGTTCAGAAAGGGACAAAAATAATGGCTATTGGCTAAAGGAAACATTTGGTTATGAACAGCGAAAGGGCAGATCTCTGTTCCAGAAACGCAACACAAGACTGGTGTAATCTCAGAGACTTTTGTAGCGCCAAACCAGGGCTACACAGCACAGAAGCAGAGTTTGGAACAGGAGGTTGGCAGCATTTACCCACAGCTCAACACATTTTTCCACCAGGTCTTTCCTAGCAACAGTTTTACCTGATACTTTCCCCTCGAATAATAAAATTTTCAACATATGATTTTTCAGTTCTCTCTCTCACTCCTTCCCTCCCTTCCCCCAAGTGCTATGATCACTGGAAAGAATATTAAAAGTTCAAGTCCTGAAAACACTTAATGCCATGATTAATTTTTACAGCTTAAGGAAATCCAAGATGACATATAGTGATTTTACTTATTCATGCAAGTGACACTAAGCATTGTTAAGCCAGCACAATATTCAAATAAGAATAGTGACCTCATATTCCCAAGAGCACGGAGCATTCGGGTCCAACGTTTTGCCAAAAGATCAAGAGGGACTCACTCTGAATCACACTCTGGTTTAATCTATGATCACTTCTTTTAGGAACTTATCAACGGTTTCCTTTTTACTTTGCTATTAATCAGCAAGTGTGAACCTGTGTCCTGAATTTCCACTGCAAAATATACTCCCCAAACTAAAGCAACTAAGCATTGCCGAAAGAGAAGGACTGCATTCACGGTCAGAGCCAGGCAATACTCTTCAGAGAAAAAGGCAGATTTACCCACAGTAAAATATTTCCCTAATTAAAATGCTTTCATAAGGCTGAAGATTTGTTTCAATATTTTCCTGACAGTTTTAAAATCAGTTGGGTCTTCTTTAGCTGAAAATCAATTTTCTCCTAATATATTGAAAAGCAACTCTTGTAGCAGAAATTGAATTAATATTCCATTTTGTGTCTTTTTTTTCCCCCAACCTGTTTCATTTTAAACATCAAGGGGTCAAGCCCTCCAGCGCACTGCAAAATACGTTATTCGCAGAGGTGCAGTTGTGCCAGTTAGAGGTTTTGCAAGTATATTGAGGTAAGGACTCTGAGAAATTCGGGAGAGCGCAGAAGTAATTCGGCACGCCTGTCTGAAACGCAGGCATAGCAGGAGGATTTTCAGTTTGAAGGATCAGGTTGCCTTGGGCTTGCTTGCACAGATGGGCTGGCACTCACCGGAGCCGCCCCGGTGAATCAATGGAACATCTTTGGTAACTGCTCGCTAATGTAAACGAAACGCTTCCCTGTGTGGCTCCACGTTTTAAGTTTACTCCTGACCAAAGCTAAGTCGAGTAACAATAATTAGCTCCTTTTCTCTCAAATGTCAAACCACAACTTTTGCTCTTCTGCTTCTGTTGCCACCAAAAAAACCCCTCCCAACCACTTGATGTAGCTTAAGCAAAATGTTTAAGATAAAACGAGATAAGAAAAAGCTTCAAAACCACTATAAAAGGCAGAAGAATGACCTCAGAGCCTGATTCTGTAAACATATTCCTACCTTTTACTCGCATTAACTCCGTTATCTCCAACAGGACTATCAGCACAAACAAACTGGTACCCAGGTGCTCAAAAATTCGATGGGAAGCGCCATTACAAAACAACCGAAATTTGGGATTTGAAGCCATAACAAAAACACTTCAGCCTTCAAAAAATTCCTTTTTCAGCCCCCAAGAGCTGTAAGGGTATCCCCAATACCCCATCCTCTGTGGAGGGTAACTCTTCCGCTACAGAGGACTCCTGGCAGCAGGAGCTTCTTCCCTCCTTACTCCTCATTACCACCATCGTGTTTGTACTCTAACGGGGGCCTGGACACACAGGGGTAAGCACCAGTTTGTAAAGGGAAAGGTAATATTGGCTTCTACCCCCTCCCGCTCTCACAGCTGGAGAAAGAGCAGGGACACCGTGGTGCTCTGCAAATTGTGAACCCTCTCCTTTCTCTGCACCTTGGGGGAAGCAGAAGAAATGTGACTCGGGTGGCTCCCGAAGGCAGGTCCCATCCTGCTTCTCCTCACGCTAGAGACGACCAAGCAGCAGCCTACGTTATAATTTGCAGAGTTATACCAGAAAGACAGGATTAGGAGGCTGATACGTTCTGCCTTATAGCTGGCCAGGGAACTCCAAGTGTTCGTACCAAGCATTACCTCCCTTTAAAAAACGCACATAACCTCTACCATCGGTTTCCTAGTTGTTTATCCGTGGGACAAGTCACGCAGGGGTAGTAATTCGTCTCGCATTTCGAGATGTTACGTCCAGGCGCTGAGAGTGCACAGGCCATTTATGAGCGTACAGCTCGTTTGCGGCCCATTTATTGCGCTCATCCATCTCTCAGCCTCTCCCTGGCGTTGCCAACACGCGATAACTGCTTTTCTAGTTCTACCAAGCTCCTCCTTCCCAACGCACTCAAGCATCTCGGCGATATTAATGAACATATCCTCACCATATTCCCGTGAGGCGTGGGGATATTATCACCGTTTTACAGAGGACTTGCCTATGGCTATACAATCTGGGGCAGACCCGGGAAGGGGACCAAGAAATGCGGTGCTTCAGCCCAGCGCGTTAACCACAGCGCTCTTCCTCTCCTCCCTTTTATGAGCCGGACACCTGTTCGCTGGTCGAGGACCACCAAACAGCTATCAGATGGTAATAAACTTTTACAGTCACTACAGACCTGAGCTGGATTTGAACCAGCCTCTTAGAGGTGCAAAAGCCTTATGTATAGCCCGTTATGGGTCCCTTGAGCTAGGTATTTCTCTGGTGAATGGTTTTTTACCCACTGTAAACGTGAGCTTGGGATGCCAGCAGTCTCCAGAAGCATGTATTACTGCGTACTCAGTGTTATTCGGGTTCGGCAGAGAATTCCTAGGGTAAGGGTGTGGGTCTGTGCCTGTATGTGTGTGTGCGCGTCTTCTTTTTCTTTTTTTTTCCCAAGGAAACATTAGAAACCAACCTTAAGGATGTGAGCTTAGTTTAAATGTCAGCTGAAAAACAGCTGCTGAAAAGAGATATAATCCATGAGCCAAAAAAGTGGGGCTGGGAGGAAGTTGAAATGAGAGATGTTTAGTTCACTAATGCTCCTGTGTGAGGATAAAAGGGTGAGATGTGGGGAATCTTCTCTGGCACGAGGTCCTGCAAAGCGTTCTGGAAGATTCGGGTTAGCAGAATATGATCTCCCCATATGGCAGGTTTGAAAAAGTGGTGAAAGGAGTCCAAGCATATGCAGCAGTGATGTAACAGGGCCAGAGGGGTCAGGCACCTGTGACTTTCTAGCCACATTAAGTTCTTCAGAAGCTGCTTTTTGACTTAGCAGAGCAGAGTTTTCCATCACATATGTGTAAAACATTTCATCCATTACAGGTTTCTTGGCTCTTCTGGATTGATTTTGTTCATGTGCGGGGAAATTTAAGGAAACAAAACAACAACAAAAAAGCTTCTGAAACACATTTCTTCTCCTCTTTCAAAATTTATCACTCATCCCCTTGAAGCGCACGACTCTCGTCTTGCATTTGAAAGGTCAGTTTTTCAGCGCTGCGTTTGGTTGTGTGTTTGCCTGCCGCTTCGCAAAACTAACACGCAGGGCTGCAGGAGCCTTCACCTATTTCTAGGTAGCTTAGGTAGTGCTGTAATACAGAACCACTAACAAATCACTGCCTTCTATCAGTTCTAAAACTTTACAGACACAACACGTGAACTCTTGCCATAGGCAAAAAAACAATGCCGATCCCACCTCATATCAAAAACGACTTAGAGGAGAGTTTTCCCCAGATAGCTATAATCCTCAAACAATCCTCACTTGCTACAACAAAAATGACACAAAAAATATTCACTCTTGAAATGCAGCTGACTCCTTTCCCTTGTACTGTACTTGAGGAGTGAGGAAAGGAGAGGGTAGGGGGGCTCCAGGCAGCAGCGTGGGGCTCAGAGCTCACCACAGACCTCAGTTTTTACGCAGATTCAAGCCATCACCAAGGAAAGAATGAAAATGCAGCCTCCGGAGGAGCCCTGGCAGATACGGGATGACACTTGTGAACACCAAAGGATCGTACCACAGTCTCCAGAGCAGGCTCCCAGCAGGAATTCCTCATCTTCCACCAGTTCAGAACACTGTTCAGCGTGACAGATCGGCAGGCACAAGTAGTAACACTAAAATACCTTAAAAATTTAGGATGTCGGCCTTTCCAGTGCATATACCACTCCTGCAATAAATGCAGGAAGAAAGGACGTGACACCACTGATCCTGAATCCTAACCTTTTGAAATTCATCCGTGTGTAACAGTAAAGGTAATGCTGATCCCCATTTTTCTGGCATTAGGGGTTAAATCATCTTGTCACGCCTAAACACTGGGCTTGTACGTAATATTGCTGGCATCCAGAAGGAGCTAGGGTCGGCACGGTCCCACAGCACATTGCCTCTTTCCCTCACTATGGTCACTGCTCTGTATGTAGGCAGACCATTTGCGGCCTCTTTCAAGACAGCAAATTAAAGTAATTAAATCATTATGCAGCACTTGGGAAAGCCAGTAACCAAGCTTTCCATAGCCCAAAAGCCAAAGCTGTAAAACCAGGGCTAACACCAAGTCTTTAGATCCCGCTCCAGCTAGAAGAGGTACAGGAAACACAAGGCAGGCTTTATACATGCTATCACCCTCACCTTTTGAACCGCCCTGAATTCACAAGTCCCTTAGTTTCAGGACCACGTTAGAAAAAAGAAAAGCTGCTGTTACATGAGGTGAATTCCCCTCTTGTTGACTCCCTGCTGCAATTCTAGCTGTATTTTATCCTGAATGGTAATACAACATGGAGGGCCTTATCACACGGTAATAGGTTCTTTGAGCTGGTCTAGGCAATGTCACAGGCATCAGGAGGGCTTTGTTAATCTACACACTTTCCCCTTCCACGGCTGTGACCCTTGTTGCACCAACACCACCCATAGATCAAGGTCTCGATACAAAATTCCCCCCGATACCAAACCTCATCGCAGCTGATGGAGGCCGTGGACTGAGTTGCTCCCCTTGCCAGCATGTAGACATAGGGTGGGAGAGGGGGGCTGAGAGGTCAAGAGGTTTGCTGCCATTAACAGGTTTGGGGACAACGAGTACCAAACAGGGGCTGCGCTGCAAGCCACCCTCTCTATCGGTGGCAGCACCCCAGTACAAACTCTGCCCTAGAGCAAACGCAGAGGGAAAGCCACGGACCAGTGAGTTGCCATCACCGAGTTGCCATCACCCATGTGCCCATCAGCTCCACGGGGAGCCACCGCACTGCAGAGGGAGCAGGGAGAGTCCCCCAACACCCTCATCCAGCCCTGAGCCCCACCAGCCCCCTCAGCCTGGGGCAGCGCCGTGGGCCAGAATTAAGGCCACTCTCTGGCATTTGACATTGTTTGTGACAACACCCGCAAAGCATCACAAGTGGATACTATCAAGGATTACTATTTGTGTATTAGTGAGTCACAGTACGCCAGATTCATAAGAGCCAGATGTCACAGCTGACCCAGACAAGGCACTCAGACGGATCCCACGCGTTTCATGTGTCAGCCTTATATCCATTCATAAAACAGCTCCCTCCCAAAATATAAGTCTTGGGAAAATTTAAGATCATTGTGCTATTCTAAGTCAGGTTTCAATCAGTTTCTTAGGTTTATTTTTCCCCTTTTTCTCCTTCTCCTTTTTTTTTTTTTNGTGCCCCCCCCCCGCTCCTTTCTTTGGATGGAGCGACTTTCTCAAGAGCACAGCTGAAAAACCTTTGGAAAAAAAAACACACACACACAGTCTCAGGCGTTGGAGGTGTCTGGGGCTGAGGATTACAGAAGTTCAAATTGGCTCCCCCTGTCAAAATTACAGCTGCACAAAAGATGGTACAGCGTATCAGCCCAGGGCTCAAAAGGACTTTTTCCGGTTCTCAAGAACGACGCAGGTCTTGAGAAAACGCAGCTGTGCTGCGATCAGCCGGGCTGCGCCGGCCAGCCGGGGCCTGCCCCCCCACCGCCCCCCACCCGCCGACCAATTAGTAAAGATGCCAACCTGCTAAAGGGTGCCATTAAAGAACACCTTCCCCGTGCGCATTTGTCGTTTAGGGATGATTTACTGCCAGGGCGTACCCTTTGCGACTTCTTATAGCGTGTTTTCTTTGTTTTCACGCTTCCCTCTTGAGACTTTGAAATTTAATATCTATTCCAGCAAACAGAGTTCTTGCTCCCTTGCCCTCTCTGTCTCGCTCTCCCTCTCCTTCCAGCCTATGATCTTTGTCCGCTGCCCAGATGAAGTGAGCTGATCAAAATTTATGTGCGTTGTCACCGAGGCGCTGCTTTAACGGTACAGATGTGTTTCCAGGCTGCTGCGCCGCTCAAACCCACCCCACCCGGGTGACCCTGCTAATCTCAAACGGCAGCCCTTGTCGGGCGATGACTGCCGAGGGATCCCCTCACAAGCTGCACCACGCCGTGGTTTCGTGGCTGTGCGTGTGCGCGCCTGGTGGGCTAAGGTTCCCCCGTGTCGCACTTGGACGCTGCAGCGTCCGCCCGTCGAGTGCAGGTGGAGCAGTTCAGTGGTCTACACGCAGCACGGATATTCTCAGTACGATCTGCCAGATATTTGTTGCCTACATGTTTTAAATACCACGTTTCCCCTTTCTCCCTCCTTAAAAAACACAGACGGGTTGACTGGTTGTGGAGAGCCGGCTTCGTAGCTGGGTTTGCATCTCCTGAACAGACACGCTAGCGCCACACGGTCTGACTCTTGCACACACGCATGAGGGCAACACGAACTCCTTCTTGCAAGGGCTCGATACTTCAGCTCCAAATCGTGCTGAGGTCCTCGGAAACTACTAAACAAGGGTAAATTATACTCTTCCGTAGGAAAGGCAGCTAATCTATTCATTTGAAATTCCCATTTTGATCACTGGCAAACGGCAGCAGTCCTGAGAAGACGAAGAAGCCGCTGGTCATTCGCTAGATGCTCAAAACTTGTAGTCTGCTTCTCTTCTACAACTGCTACTCCTGTACAGGAAGTGTTCAAGGAAATCTCTGCTATTTATAGATATGGGAGCACCTGTAAATTTGGGGTTCTTCCCTTGATGACCATTTATGTCCAAAAAAAATCTTGCTTCCTCTAAACATTTTCTTTCTAAGCCACTGCCATTCTTTACATTATATTCTGCCAACTCTAGAATTGATTAACTACTATTGCCTGCCTTCCTTCTCACTCAATAGTACCAATTATGCTGCTAAAAAAAAAATCACCCTCCTCCCCCACCCATCTAATCACATTCTTCTCTTCAAATCCTTCTGTAGGCTTTTCTATACTCGGAGGAATTTTCTCGTGCTTCCATGGTAATCTCCACTTCTGCCTATATCCCTCTTCTCCCCTAGTTGCGTTCCCTGCCCGCTTGCCTAAAATTACTCCCCAAGATCCTCCTGGTGTCTTTGCATGCATTGTTCCTGCCTTTGAGCTCCTCCTGACAACATAGAGCTATTTCCCATCTAGCTGTGCAGCAAACGGTCATCACCTTCTCCCTCTTACTTCTGGGAAGTTTATCTGCCCAGAAACAGCCTATTCTAATCTTGCGTATCTAGAGAGGGATAATTTATATGTAAAATATTAGAGTGCTCTCAGGCTAGGTCATCTTCCAGACAACGTGCACATTATGTGAGCAGCATTTCCTCCAAAATTTAAAATCCTGCCTTAGATTACTTGTAACTTGTCGAAAAAATATTAGCTACGTACCCAAATCTTTCATTTTGCAGTGAAATTTCTCTCCTTCAATTCATAGGCAGTGGTAAAGCATAAACCTACCACTAGATACATTGTGCCACCTTTGACAAGTCACTTGATTTTTCACTCTAGTTTGAGTCCCTCTGTAAAGCAGATGAGAGCAACTGTTCTCCAAGCCAGCGGTGATGAGGCATCTTATCAATGACCTTTATCTGTTTGGTCCATTTACAAGTTCTTCTAGGTCTTGGTATGTCAGGGTACATTGCCAGGTCTAATGAAACCTCCGTTCTCAGTCAGTAGTAGTGTAACATATCTGCAACAACGGCGTCATGAAAATTAATTAATATTTTTCCAGTGCTCTGAGCATGGAAAACACTGCCTGAGTGCCAACAAGGTGCTTTGTTTGCTTTCAGTCAGGGCCACTCCGTGGCAGGAGTAGTAGTAAAACGTGTTGAATAAATCATTCACCAGGAATTGTTCAGTCAGAACCCAGTATTATTACTGGAGTCAACTGCATGCAATTAAACATATTAAAACATTTACAGCCTTTATTTCAAATGATATATTCTGGATGACCCTCAAAACGTCCTCCAATTCATTCCATTGGGTTTTACAGTAGCTATATTGTGTAAAGATTACGTTAAGTAGACTCCATAATACAGCGACAGCATTTTTGATCAGTGATCTTGAGAGCATATTGCATGTGGCATATGTTTTTCTTTTTTTCCCCCAAAATGATTATCCTTGATAACAAAACTCTTGGAAACACTTGGAGATGAGGGGGATTTTCTACTGCTGCTAACTCATTTCAAAGCCAACTTGAAATGTAGGCTGACAATCTTCCGTATCGTTTTTCCCTTACTGTTTTTTGAGGAGATAGAGGATTAAATCTGACGCTTATTGAATTCGCAGATTATTAACACCAGTTATACCCAGGAACAATGTTTCCAAATTCCTCCACTGCTTTTCTTTTAAGCTTTGTGTATAAATTCAGTTCTCATGGAAGGGGGGAGGGGAAAAAGCTGATATCACTGACTAAAGTCAATATAGTAGAAGCAGATGCTGTGCTAGCTTTTGCTCAAAGCTTTGCCAGTACTTTTGATCCAGTTTGTTATATCCTCTCCCATACCAAGCCTTATCTCTTTCCTGACTGGATTGGCAGTTGTGTCTCAGCCCAAGATACGTAGGAGAGCTCTGTAGTTTGCCAAACGTCCTGTACAAATTAGAGCACCAAAAAAAAAACAAAACAAAAAAAAACCCCGCAATCGTGCTCGTGATCCAAATTTATAAAGGCCAAACCTTTTTCTCTTCCCCAAGACCTGCTAGCAGGGATCTCAAAGCAGAAGCATATCAGCGGTGGTATTCTAGCGCAGTTGGTTCCCCTTGTTTAGACCTATGCTGCACGTGTGCGTGGAGAAGACCTTTCATAAGCCTACTGGAAGAAGCAGGGCCAGAAGCACAACTGCCAGATTCCCCACGAATCTCTTACACCAGTACAAACCAGGCTACCAGCAGGCTACTGCATTGAGCATGTAGCGAAGTGCTACCAGGTCGAAACGATCACGTTTTGCTTTCTGTGAAGTGACAGATGGTGACTTGCAGGCTCAGCACCGCTCTTTTCTGTATGTCAGTTGCTCTACAGGCAGGAATTGACTCTCTTACGTCGTAACTGGGAACTCTACATTGGCATTATACAAGGATACCGAATGATATGCCCTCTTAACACAGCCTTGAACGCTGCACACCTCCTTCTATCTAGTTTCCAACGTCACATAATTTGCCAAGGTAATCACTTGCACTGAACAAGGCAGAGGTGCAGGAGGAAACAAGCGGCACGTGATCACATAGTTAGAGCCTATGTAAATGTGTATGTTCACGGTGTACACGGGGCCAAATGAGGGCAGGAGAGGCTGCTTCAATATTCCACTCTCTTTAGTTACCCAGATCCAAATGGCACCACATGTAAGACAGTTACACTAATTCTCAGGATTCATTTAGGGAAAAGACAGGGGAGCATATGCTCATTGTCAAATACTAAGACTAGCACCATACACGCTTTTCCCAGCATTATCATGATAGGGATTATGGATGCAAGAACAAATTATCTCAAGTCAGCTGCTCCTTAGTAACCACCCCCGTGAACGCTACCAACATATTATAGACGTGTTATAGCTTATTCTTCTTTCATTTAAGAGTAAACAGCCTTGAATTACCTCACTACCACTTACGCAAGGACAGTTACACACTGGATACAGGGTAGGCTATCATCCTATGGAAACCTTCTCTAATTAGGAAACACAAGTAACAGATGTTAAATCAATTAGAGTAAGCAAATGTTTGATCCAAGAAAAAAGAAATTCAATAATAACACTTGTGTGCGCGTGCACTCAGCTAACTCCTCTTCTTAGCCACTATGCACAGGAGTATTATCTTCTTGGGCCCACTCCAGGTGGGATTAAGAAAAAATACTACGTTATTTCACTCGTTACCTGTGGCATTATCTACATGGTTTCTTACATCTTCTTGTAAAGGCCACGGCTCCTGTCAAAGACATGGGGCTAACGTGCCTTGATGTTTTATAGCAATTAAAGTATTTTTAAAAGTGCTAAAATCCAATATGGTCAAAGCCACCAGAACAGGCAAAAATGTTCATGGTAACAGAAGGTTTAAATACTCCATGCTTGTAGGGCCTTCAGAGAACTAGCAGGTACCGTAAGCCTCACCTTAACCAGAATACCCAACCTACTGCAAAGCCCAACTTTTTAAAGAGAGATCACAGCAATAAAAAAAAAAACAAAACACCACCTTTCATGTTGAATGTCCCTCTGTGTTTTATCTTCCAGCACTACCACAAAGAACCTCTGTTAAAGCGTTAACGATAAGTCAGAAGACAGAATCTTCAGGAATTCAGTTATTGGAAGATTAACGAACAGGAAAGTTTAATTCTCATCGTCTCCTATTCCTGTAGGCTGTGCTAATACGGCTCCCACCCTGCTGCTTACCACAGCTATGACTGCATCAATATGCCTATTATAAATGTCATATTTCCAGTACTTACAGCTCAGCTGTTGGTATTTTCCTTTGGACTAATCATGGAAATTCAAGCCTATAACCTTAGAGCATGTATAAATGCTCCATTTACTCACAGAAAACCTTTACTGCCAGCTACCTAAACAGAAAGCTTGAGGGACAACAGCTAAAAATGACTCCCTACAATATCAGCTTTAACCACCTGTTACTGCAGGGAGTTTCAAAGTATAATCCTAAACATGGCAATAGATCAGGCTACAATACAGTCTGATTAAAAGTAACTCAATATGTTTTTTAACTTTCCAAGATCGCTGTTCAGCAGCAGCGCTTTAAAATACCTACGATCACTTCAGCACATCGTAGCCCACAAGAGTTCCAAAGGAGAGTGGTAGAAAAACAGCCCTCGACTCAAGAGCTCTCGGATTAATTTGTGCTGTGGTCGCACACGTAGCCACAGCAAATTCACAGTGGTCACAGTTGCCAGACACACAACAGAGTAATAAAGAGGAGTTTTTACACGGTGGTTGCACACAAAGTCCCTGGTGGCCGCATTTGGGAATTGCTGGTTTAGCAAATACAACTCTTAAGGAGACTGGGAGCCTCAGTTCCTCTCTTGGTTGAAAGACAAATTCACTTGGAGGAGTCATCTTTGCTCTCTATACTCGCTTAACTTGTCAGTGCCTCCCTGGATACAGCACCTCCCTCTGTGAAGGGCTGTGGGGTGAGCTTTTTCCACCAATGCCTGGAATTGAGGGCAAACCTAAACGCTGCGGTCAAATATTTACTAAACTCTGTACCTCTTTTTCCTCTCTTCATTTGACAGTTCATGGCAAAGTCAGCGCCTGTATGAAAAGCACAGTTCTTAGTTGAGTCCCAAACCAGTTTGACTCAGGAACCTGCAGTACAAGCTTTCTAACAGGACCTCACAGACATCTTTCAGCACTGACTTACATACCCCTCACTGCGGGATGGAAAAATAAAGAAATAAACCACAGCAGTGTGTCAACTGGCATCATTTTGGCACCCACCTCAAGAATGTTGTGAGACCCAGGACTGATGCCTCAGAGGCTTCTCTAATCCATTAAATGCATGTTCTCAAATGACCTTTTGCTACTGAAGAAAACTCGCCAATTAAAAAAAGTGATCCTTGCCTACCCTGTCCTGGACCTTGTCACTGTGACTCTCACCTCAATGGCATTTAATGCCATTTAATACCAAATGTGGTGACAGACTTGATCATTAAAGTCGCTTTTCCAGGACTGAGCCATCAATTCATTTCAGCAGTCGCCTTTTCACATAGAACAAATTATCACCAAAAATGCAAAGTATTTGCCTCTTCCAGCAACAGATGGTCCTTAGACAACAGAGAACTGAGTCTTATCAATAACACTCTCAGCTATGCAGGGAAAAGAAAGCTTCCTGAGCTACAATGTAAAGTACCATTTACTGCCGCAAGGGAATGCTTGGTGGGGCCCGAGCTCCTACAGGACGCTGGCTTGAAACGGGAGCTACAAGATCCTGGGGGAGCAATTCATGCAGATTTTTCCAACCTATGGAATATGTTTCCACAGGGAGAAAGAGAGGGGAAGAAGGAATGCGATTGTGAGTTTAAAAAAAAAAAAAAAAAAAAAAAAAAAAAAGGAGATTTGGATTCTAAAGGGGAGATAGGGTTTGGCTGATGGCAGAAAGGTGAGGGACTTGGGCGCCTTGCCCTGGGGGAGGCACGGCTGGAGGAGCACTCCTGCCTGGCAGGGAATCGAGCCAGGGTACAGCTTGAGCGCGTGACAACAGAAACCCTGGAGAAGCAGCAAAGACTCCGATAAACCAAGAAACCGCTTTTCCCCAGCTGTCCCCTAATGAAGATGCTTGCAATTTCATTCTAAAAAGGGGGGGGAATGGGAGGAAGAGGAGGAGGAGGAGTGGGCACTTTTTCTCATTAAAATCCTTCCTGAGGCTGCCAGCTACACACCCACACTCTAACTGCCTATTTATTTGCCATGGCTGGGTGGTTTCAGTACGTAGAGAAAGAGAACCGGCAGAGGAAACCCGGGGCCTTGACTCACATTTCTCCTGCACGGACCACCAACGCTCTAACCCAACGCAGGCCTGCCTTTGCACTGACCCTTGCAGAGGGCAGCAGTCCCAGAGACCACAGTGTTAAAAAAAAAAAGGTGTGATATTAACATCAGTACCACAAGTATGCTTGTCATTAGTGCGATTTTACCCTCTTTTGTATTTCACACCCCAAAGACACTTCTTTTTCCGTCCGAAGCAGGAGCCCTTCCTCCTCTCCTGCTTCCACACACACATCCCTGCTATAACTCTGTTCCCAGAAAAAAGGAAAGAAAAGGCAGTGAACATTGTTGAATTAGACAGAAAATACTTGTTTCTTCTCAGGGGAAAGGCCTAGTCTTTTTCAGCTAGACCAAGTATGGTCTATCAAATATCCTTGTTACAGTTGAACTTTTAAAAAGCGCCCAGAAATTTTTCTTCCAAGGAGTTATTCTAAATTGGCAGTCTGCTCCCTTTCAAAATCAGAGGCACAAGTGGTGTCAGAATTGAGGTAGACAACATCTCGATACAGAATCACAGAATATTCCTAGTTGGAAGGGACCTTTGAGATCATTGAGTCCAACCACCAAAAAAAAAAAACAAACCACCCCCAAAACACAAAACAAAAAAAGCCAACCACAAACCAACACACACACCCCCCCCACCCACAGACAGACAAAACCCTACACTCTCGGGCACTAGAGCATGCCCTGAAGAGCCACATCTATACGTTTCTTAAATCCCTCCAGGGATGGTGACTCCACCACCTCCCTGGGCAGGCTGTTCCAGTGCCTGACCATTCTCTCAGGAAAGTCATTCTTCCTAAGATCTAATCTAAACCTCCCCTGCCCCAACTTCAGACCATTTCCCCTGGTCCTGTCATTATTCCCTTGGGAGAATACCTCTCCACCTGAGAAAAATCTGAAGTTCCTGTTAGTCTCTTCTCTCCTACCGCCCTTCAGCCTCTTCTTCTCTGACCGGCAGAAAAGCAGACTCAGTGAAAGATTTTAAACTTTTCTTGCATTTTGATACTTGTATTTTTTTCTATGCAGTTGCTTTCAAAGTGCGCCTGTTTCTAGTAACCTTCTCCGTTAAGAGTAATGCTTGTTTCTGAGCTGAATTCCAAATGGAGGGCAGATCGTCTGTTGAAAAATCTCCTCTCTTGGTCTTCTAAAAAGAAATAGTGTCACATTGTGGGTCTGCTGTAGGTCAGTCCCCCAGTTCTCAGCGCACAGCCCTGCACTGAGCATGACTGCCGCTCATTTTTAGGCACCTGACCCTCACCATTCAAACTGAAGCGCTCGGTTAGTTCCCTGAACTTCCTATTTCATGGATGGAGAGGGTTGTGTCAGGGTGGACTCCACCATAACTCACACGATGAGAGAAAAGCCACCAAAATCAGCTGTGGCAGCTATTTGTTACATGTACCTTTAGAAAGGGGAGCGTAAAGACCTACATTGACAACTACTGAGCCTGCAACGCGCAGTAGCAGGCAAGATGATCTCGAGTGGCATGGAAAGCTTTGGGAAGAAATAGATAAGAAGGGGTCAAGATGCAAAGAAGCATCTTCTTGTGATCTGCTAACGCTTGCTTCTAAACTAGGGAAATCACCAATTGGCTGGAAGCAACAACCAACCTGGTGAGACATGCTGCGGAGAGGAGTTATGCACACCTTTTAACATTTCTGTTCTGTTCTGACAGCGCTACTTCGAGGTCTTTCTAGTTAAAAATGTTCTTGGCTTGTATTTTAATCAAATTTGGGTTGATTTTTTTGAGGAGGGAATTCGGGAGAGGTTGTTTGGGGGCGTTTTTTGGTTGTTTGGTTAGGTTTTTTTGGTGGGTTTTTTGTTTGTTTGTTTGTTGTTTTTTTTAAAGCCCTTTGGTCACCCAGCTCATTGCTGGGAAGAGGTCTAGCTGTGGCCAGCAAAAGATACCAGCATATTAATCAAAGGGAAACACCAAAGACTGGGAGGCGTTGATGAATTTCTTTGACTTCAAATGATGGCTACTTCCTTGTTTCTTAAAATACTCCTTCTGAATTAATTTGCTTTTCACCTCGATAAAAGAATGGAAACTAGATCCACTCGTAGGAGGCTGTAGTCTGACCTTTACCAGTACCTGACAACAAAGCATTTTCAGACGTCTCCAAACCCAAAGGGAAGGAGGTACCATTTCACAGAGAAATAAAGCCTCTAAGTCTGAAGATGGAGACGTGCTTAACCGTGTTATTCCCAGTTAGCTTCCAGCTACATATGTAGCTAGGAATAAATGCACACAAACCGAGTTTAACCACTCCTGTCATACCAGCACATGAGTATCAGCCCACTTCCAGTCACCACACACGTAAATTTGTTCCCTTTTTATTTACTGCTGTGTCATTGAAGCTGGTTGTTTGAAGATCCTTCCCACTCGCAGCACATACAGCCTTCATGCCTAACTCCAGGTCGAGGCAATAGTACCAAGATGCCTAAAAATTAGAGCTCCCTTGTTGGCTTTAACTCATAGCACTCAGAAGTACAGTTAAAAGCATGGCAGCTATGAGGATTTAAGCATCCCTGATGATACGCAGTAAAAAGGGGTTTACAAAAATTTCTTAGTGATTGCTGAGATAAATCTGTTACTGTCTGGAAGATGCTCAGATAGTCCCAAGGAGAAGCAGGGGAAATGTACATATTAAACACATTATATCTTGTAAAACTAAGCGATATATCTCTCTGGATCTGAAAACAAGCAGCTTGGCTCAAGTGTGCGAAGCGGGAGACACTTAAACTGTTTAGAGCAGTTTCTACTTTTATATGTTTTTTTTAATATATATATATATTTAATTCAACTAATTTTCCTGTTATTGTTGTGCTCAGGCTGCATTTGGCAACGTACATAGTAATTGAACTCATCAGTAGTATGTATTGCGTATAGAGCTTTGCTTTTCTATCTGCCACATACCATCCCTACACACATTTATCTTAGATCTTAAACCAGCCAGAAAGGCATGACAATCTGTAAATATAGATTTTAGTTTCCCAAATCCTGCTAGCATTGATAGCAATGTGTAACCTTATGTTATCATAACTCCTTCCAAAACAACTAGACCTGATGCAATAAAAGCAGTCACAAAACCCCACGCCTTTTCAGCTACTGAATATCTTCAGCACAACGATTAGAAGTACTTAAAGCACTTTTAGTAGTGCTTCAGTAGCTGATGCACTTATCTCCTCTTAAGGATATCGCATCATTTTTGCTTTGGAACAACCCTTTTCAGGTTCATGCCCTTGGTGAATGATAAAGATGGTTCAGGGGGCTAAACCAGGCTACTGCTGCCACTAAACAGCCACCCGAAAATGATAAATAAAAGATGATTAAACTGTAATCCTGTGTAGCTACTGTTGTCAGGCTTCTGTCTCCCGTGCAATACGAAGTACATCGTTCACTTTTGTCAATGCACTGAGGGTGGTTTCCCAAGTTGCTCTAACCATTTTGAAGGCCTTGTTTGTTCACCTTCGCAGGACTGATGATGCTCTGTACCATAATAGGTCTCCTAAGACACGGAATATATGAGTTATCAAGAGAACAGTGAAAGGGAGAAGTATGCGTGTAGGAAGCTCATATTTAGGCACATGAAAAAAAAAAAATTCCTAAAATTCAGGAGGGAGAAAAGGACAGATGGATTTTTTAGTAAATACTGTTGTTTCACATCTCCTTGGCTCCACAAGGGAAAACATTTTCTACTAAAAATAGTAGCAGGACTGAAAAGGTACCAATTTATCTGAGGGTATAAAATGAGGTGTGAGCTATTGAAAAAGGCAACTCAAACTGTGTTTGCCAGAAAACAGCCAGCATATCATACCAGGAGGCCGGGGGTTAATCTGGTGGTAAATACAGGGTACATGCCTTGGGAAAAAGATTGGAGCAGCAGAAGACTTAAATGATGAGGTGCAAATCTGGTAGCTGCACCTCCAACAACATACTGAGCACAAAAATATTGATATAGTATTTCCATTTCCAGCTTGGAGCTCTGCTCGGGTTTTTTTGGTAAACAACCCTCTCAAATCTTCCTACCTTCTTTCTGTTCCCAGGCCCATCGTCTTGTGGCCAGCAGGCTTCTGCCTTAAGAGTAACTAAGCAGCTACACACACAAATAAGCAAGCACGCACACAAAACCAGGTAGGTATTGCATCTATACACGCTATGGAACTACACATTCATTCTACTCTTTCGATAGCTTTGTTGTTTATGTTGTATGTGCTCATTCATCTCCTGTGGCGCAGGGACTGAGTGAAGCATGACTTCCTCTTGAAGCACATGCTTCTAATTTTTATTGAATAAGGTTCCAGGCCCAGAAGTGAGCCATACAGATATTTGTAAGTATGGTAGCGGGCCCAAATGCTTAAGGGTGTAAAGGTAGGAAAATAGCCTATTAAAATAACAAAACTATTTATATGTGTGGACAGAGAGCATTACTCTTTGGGGTCTTTTATTTTTTTATAGCACCTGTGGAAATGCAAGGAGTTACTCCCAGGTATCAGGGGCTCCCGGGGCTTTGACCAGGTACCGCTTGGCAAAAAGTTTCTTTTGGGTCAAAATTTAGCCAATGAAATGAATACACTCTTTAAAGGTCAAAACCTCTGCTAGCATCTGTAGAAAGAGAACCACGCAGTTGCCCCACAGCCAGCAGTAGCTGCAATGGACAGCCATACAGGGGGCTGGCAAGTGAATGTTATACATACTGCTGCCTGTGGTTATGAGAGAATTAAAAGCATTTGCTGTGATGACATTTTCATTAACAAGTTTCCACTTCGCTCACAAGGGAATATAAACCAGTTGCCTCCACTGGAAGGATCGCATCGTGTGATCAGGAAAACATTGGAAAGGAATAGACATAACATGGAGGAATTTAATTTTAGAAAAAGTTACATGAATACTGTGGGATATTCATGCGACAGGCTATTCAGATCCTTTCCTCTTCTTGAAAGGAAAGATCTCCCCATGACTGTAGGTTTAAGCCTCTGGAGAGGACACAGGTTTATTCCCTGGTTCTTCAGCGCAATTGATATATTGATATAACAGACCCAGGGAAGGACTGTAACGGGAAACAGCCAGTGGTGCTGTCCCTGAGACAGCCAGGGGGAGAAGCAACGACCTGGTGGCAGATCCACAGCAAGAGGCAGAGCGGGGCACCGGCCGTCGCAAAGCCTGAGCTCCAAGTATGAAGCGAGGGAAGGGTGACCTGCAGCAAAAGGACTAGCCTGTGTATCGGGGTTGGGGGGGAAATGATGAGAGCTTGATGAACTACATGGCTTGAAGTGAAGGCATGTTAATATTATTTAAATATTTGCTTTAAAAGTAGGTTTTCGATGGAAAAAAAAAGAAGCAATCCGTTAGTTGTTAATCACAGATTCTTTTTTATCTGCTTTCTCTAAAGACTCTTCACAGACAAAAGAAACACAATCGATTTCTCATTCCATAGCAGGAGAATTCAATAATGTTAATTTTCACTGTGTAGAAACTGGCACTGGAAATAGATGCTGAAACCCAGCCGACTTTCTCCAAGGCTAGGGAGAGCAGGGAAGATGACGTGATTTATTAGAGCATTCTGACTAATGCAAAGCTGCAAGGTGCATTCACGAAATCTGCTTACTCTGGAGGTTGCATTAAAAAAAAAAAAAAGGAAAGAAAAAAAAAGGATGAGAAGTCTGGGGGAGAGTTTTTCCCTTGGGGGTGGTCTGACTAAGAAGTGACTAAGAGCTCTAAAGAAGAAATTATAGTAAGCAAAAGAGCATTCTAGGGTATCTGCAAACAACTGGCACAAGCGTAACTTTTCGTTAGGCAAATGACTAACATAGACATCACTAAGCTCTTCGTGGGGCATGGCTTCTCAGGTCATCTCGTGGTGTGTAGGCTCACACTCTGGAAATCTCCGTGAAAACTACAAAGGTAACGAAGGGTGCGCAGGCGGAGGAAGCAATAGAAGTTCAGGAGCGGAATGATAGGGAACGATGGTGATATAACACTAATTGGGTTGTATGAGACATTGCTGTCCCAGTGAGCCAAGAAGTTCACATGCTCTTAAAGGATAGCAAACTTCAATCAAATTCAGAGCTCTCACAAGGTATGGCAGAGCTAGGGGAGACAATACACGGTGTGCTCCTGTTTCAGGCTGTTGTGAGAGATTGTGCCCCTGTGGCCAAGAAGTTGTCCCCTGGGGAGGATTAAGAAGAGCGTGGCCAGCTGGTTGAGGGAGGTCATCTTCCCCCTCTACTCTGCCATGCTGAGGCCCCATCTGGAGCACTGTGTCCAGTTCTGGGCTCCCCAGTTCAAGAAGATAGGGAACTGCTGGAGAGGGTACAGTGGAGGTGTATAACAAAGGTGATCAAGGGAATGGGCCACCTCCCTTAGGAGGAAAGGCTGAGAGACCTGGGTCTGTTTAGCCTGGAGAAGACAAGACTGAGAGGGGATCTTATCAATGCTGATAAATGGCTAAAGGGCAGGTGTCAAAAGGATGGGGTCAGGCTCTTCTCAGTCATGCCTGGTGACAGGACAAGGGGCAACAGGCACAAGCTAGAATACAGAAAATTTCATCTCAACATGAGGAAAAATATCTTTCCTGTGAGGGTGGCAGAGCACTGGAACAGGCTGCCCAGGGAGGTGGTGGAATCTCCTTCTCTGGAGATACTCAAAACCCACCTGTATTCCTGTCCAGCCTGCTCTGGTTGACCCTGCTTTGCACAGGGTGTTGGACTAAATGATCTCCAAAGGTACTTTCAACCCCCACAATTCTGTGATTTATGAATCTGAAGGGATGGCTTACACTAATAACACTGTTCTCCTCGTTTATATGAGTTCAGTAACAAACTATATGCTTTTAGTTATGGATTTATCACAGCATTTCTTCATTCATCTCACCAAAACTGATATTCATTGATAGGATATATAACACACATAGTTCCCTGTTTATGATGTCTTTAAACTTAATATAACAGGGGAATGAAGAATATGATCTCAAGGTTTACACCCAAGAATGACTGTGAAACAAGAAAATAGACCCCCGACTTTTTCTTGCAGGAAGATGCATTAGAAAGGAGACATTGTTTTTCTGGCACCTCCATCATTATTGGAATCGCAGTTCATGTGCCCAGCTATTTTGAAAGGACAGTACCTAGATTTTACGCTACACAACAGCACAAAACATTGCCTAAAACTGAGCTTGTAAGTGAAATTACATAGCACTGTGAATAGCCCTTTAAGAACTCCACTAGCTAGTTGAAGGAGGAGGATACGTACTCCCTGTTTCTTGCAGAGATAGAAAAGGTACCAATCAAGACATGATTCTGGGACTCCTTGAGAAATTCCAGCCGAGCAAAGTGGATGCCCTCCTGAAATTTATTCTTAATCTACCATATATCATCGCTGTCCCTCCACAATTATTAGTACACAAATTCATCACCTGTGCCAAGCATGGAATTGGCACAGCTGAGTATGATGTCTCTAATTCACATTTATATTTCTCCTTCACCTTTTAGCCCACTTAAAGTATTCCTTTCATTGAAGGATGGAAGTAATGAGCATTTTTTGAAGGATAGCCTCGACTAACCCCTATAGAACAGCAGCAGCCAGGACTGAGAATCTGCTAAGAGATGTCCATCACCACATCTAAGCAAGAAAAGAAAAGTTAATCAGCCACTGTGGTCTAAAACTACACAGCTCAGGATCCGGGATGAGGAGACCTAGCACGTGGAGCTGAAATGCCTATTCTCACCATGCTGTTGAACACGACCTCAGGAGCTGAGGACTGTCGGGATCCCATCATTCAATAACAACAACAGCAGGAAAAGCATCTCCCTTCCTTGGGCAGAATAAACATTGTTTTCTTACTTGTCGGTGCAAAGGATTGGATTTTTTTGGGTAATTATTATCCTGGTTCCAGTGGAGGGACCTCTTTAAGTAGGAAAGTATTGAAGTGTTTCCTCCATGCAGTAAAAATTAGCTTTTCACATGGGATGATAATCGTTCCATTCACCTCCCGTTGTCTTTGGTACATTTATATTATAAAATCTTAAGGAATAGGGACTACTCCTTTCCACATGTGTATGCAACATCCTTCATACTGTGTCTCCCATTTCAAATGGCACCTCCAATGTTATATACAACCAAGCAACAGGAAGTTTAAGAACTGCTCTGCAGATGCAAACGATTACTAAGACCAGTCAGGGACAGAACGAGAAACAGAAATCAGGATTTTCCACTCTCACTTAATTCACAAATCCATACAGTTTCCAAGGAAAGAAGAAAGATCTCCTTTGGCAGTATGGCTTTGTGAGTATTCCTTAATCTCCAAATGGAAAAAAGTATTTTGACAAAGTTAAATTAAGAAAATAAAAATAAAACCAATAAAACTGTCCCAACTTTGTGGATATTGTGAGCCTACTAAGCAGCTGTTGAAATGACTGTAAGTCTCTCCATTGACTTCTGTGAACCCTCAGCAAGAGCTTTTCTGAACTCAAAGCCAGACAGAGATCAGGAGGGTGGAGGGAATCTTTTTGGTACACATATCCCTCTCTGCCCTGGGGATTCAGTTTCTGCACACAGAAGAAAAAGAGTTCAAGATAAAATAGAAGGGAAGCTCCCTCCCATCACTTTATTTTAACAGTCAGAGCAATCTGAGAAACATTCTTGTACGAAATAAATCCTATCCTCACTTACACTCATGCAACTGAAGGCAGCATTTGGCTGCAAGACAAGTGTATTTCTTAACTATTTTGAGTGCCATATGCTATATGAGTGCCATATGTTAGTATTTCTTAACTAAATATAGCCATTTCAAATGGTATATCGAGTTAAAGGAGAGAGCACTGCCCCGATCTCCCCTTCACCTCTCCTCAGATCTCTCCTCCCCCCTTCCTTTCCTTTTCTCTTCCTTCTGCACTCCTTCCCGCCTACACTCAGCTTCCTTCATCACACTTCCTACTATTTTTTTATTTTAAAAAACAAACAGTATTTTGTATTTCTAACAAACCTCCTCCTCCCCCCCTTCCCATCTGACATCTGGTTTTATTCTCCCCCCCCTTGCCGCGTACAGCATGGGTTCCCATTTCGGCAAGGCCAGGGCGATGCACCGCGGCTGCCGTAAGGGCAGGAGTAAGGGGAAGGCACGGCCGGGGCTTCCACAACCCTCCACCCCGTTGTCTCAGCCTCTGCTCTCCTCTCCCCCCCTCCTCCCCACCTCTCCCCATCTCTTTGGGACCTCTGGCTTTCTTCCCTTCCTTGAGCAGTTGGCTGAGAGCAGCTGCTTCCCATCAGGGCTGGTTCAGCAGGTATTTTCCTTCAGACTCCCATATTTTATTTCATTTCATACCTCCTTTGATTTCTTTCCTTTTCTCAGGTAGCACCAGGAGCCAGCTTCCCCTTTTCAAAACGCAGTGAGTGGGACAGCCTGACTCCGGCATAAAAACATTTTAAGGTTTGAACCCTACACGCCGCAGGTTGAACAGCGGCCACTGCACACCTCAGCTGGTTTTGTCATCTTCAAAAATGCAGATCCTCACTGCTGTGGCCTGGTACTCCTCAAAAGAAAAGAGGAAACACCCCTAGGGGTATCTCCCCGGCCCCCCCAGAATGTGTCGCACCCTCTGGAAATGGCAAAGCAGACACTTTCACTGCAAGAAAGGCACACGGTATAAAGCAGAGGAGAACAGGCAGTGTCTGGAGACTGACCCAACTTACTGTGTAGGTGCCTGACCAAACGCAAGCCGTGAGGCAGGAGTTGGGTACGGGGAAAGACCTGGGAAAAACCCCAACCATAACATCTGCCTGACTGCAAAGAAAGAACAGGAGGTCGTGCTTTAACACAAATTCACCTATTTTAGCTGTTGCTGCGTTTTGATTTGGTTGCATTCACTAATTAATAATGCGAATTATTTTGATTGTTGCAGTGGAACAAGCACTTGAAAATGTTTGCTCCCGGTAATCTGTACCTCTAGTAAACTATCCATGGAAGCAGCGTGGTGAAAAAGGCAATAAATGTTTACAGCACAGGGAAAAAGCCAGGTCCACCATGTAACACATGTCCCTTCGCAGCACATAGCAAGGAAAGCCGAGAACAAGTAATATCCCAAGGGAGCAACATTAAGGTGGGGTCAAATTCACCTCTGCACACACAGTCAGCCCAAAGTTATCATCAAAATTTATGGTTTTCTTAGCGTAGGTCAAGATGAGTGTGACTGAAGGTGTGCCTAGGCCTTCGCACTGCGTGGGAACAGATGCCCTCGTTCTTACATTTACATACAGCATCCCAGCATGGCTCCACGCTGCCACCAGCCCTTCTTCCCTCTTAGCAACTGGACCCCGCGATGCAAAAAAATAAAATATATCCTTTATAAGCAGCGGTTCTTGGATGAGGGAAACACCACAAGACGTTGGAAACCAAACTGGCATGGCCTCTCTTCAGCTGACCCCAATGGTTTTTATAATATACCATAGAGCAACAACACCCATCTGAATGTCACATTCTTCTGAGGCTTAACCTCAATTCATACCTTTTGAGGAGAGGATAATGTAGCCTGTGTATTTTTCAAAAAAATATTGTCATTTATGATTTGTGTGCTTTATTGCCTTATAATTATAATCCAACAGTGCCATCCACTGCTTCTCCAAATAATCTTTGCTTACAGTTTGTTCCTGAAGTCGTCTCTCGTAAAGTCATGGCATTAAACCCGACCAGTTTGACTGTGTATACATATACGGTATATATGAATGCATGGCCAGATGTGGGGGAAAAAATTTTAAGAGCAAAATCAAAATTGTAACCTGGTGATGTTCACAAGGGATTACCAGACCTGTCAAACAAAACCTTTCTGGGCTGCAGATAACACCACATTTCATAGTTAAAAAAACCACACTCCTGAGTCACACAGAGAAAGCTTGTGTGCGTAATTGTGTAATTCTTCTTGAAGTCAGTCCAACAAAATAGTGCCTTTCAACTCCAACTTTTCCCCCAAATATAATCACCTAGCCAACGGGAACAGAACAAGCCAAGTAATTCTTGCCAACTCCTTGGGATTGCTGCTTTGGATGACAGCAGCCAGCACCCCGAAGAACCGTAACCTTAACACTGAGATTTTCTGATGTGTCCTGTAACCGTTGCACCTCCAGATCTGTTGACTCATTTGATGCTTGATAAAAGACCCCTTAAAGAAAGCAGCAAGTATGTTCCCGGGACATCACTGATGGTATTGCCTTCACAGCAGGAAACCATAAAAACATAGCCTGAATTCAATCAAAGCATTACTATTTGCTCATATTTTTTTATGTGTCTTCTCGTTATGTTTCAGATACCATACATGTGTATATTTATATGGATACACATACATATATAGACATATATATCGGTATATATCCAAGTATCTACACAAACTCCGACTGCTTGTTCTTCATAGACACCTATAATAATACAAAGTAGTATTTAGGTCTACATATTTTTAAACAGCTCTAAAAATTTTGCTTCTACCTCTGCATTTAGGAGCTCGAGTAAGTCCACACTGTTTTTAAGAGATAATAAGCTTTGACTGAGCTTTGTCAGAGCTCCAAATACTCAGCTCCCCTAAAATTTTGGGCAGAAAAATTGGGTGGGTGGAGGGGGGAAGGGAAAGGAGGCCTTAAATCACACAGAAGCACAGAGTTGTAAGGGTTGGAAGGGACCTTTGGAGATCATCTAGTCCAAAACCCCTGGCAAAGCAGTTTCACATAGAGCAGGGACAGGACAGGAAGGCATCCAGGTGGGTTTTGAATATCTCCAGAGAAGGAGACTTCACCACCTCCCTGGGCAGCCTGTTCCAGTGCTCTGCCACCCTCACAGGAAAGATGTTTTTCCTCATGTTGAGATGAAATTTTCTGTATTCTAGCTTGTGCCTGTTGCCCCTTGTCCTGTCACCAGGCATCACTGAGAAGAGCCTGACCCCATCCTTCAGCTACTTATCAGCACTGATAAGATCCCCTCTCAGTCTTGTCTTCTCCAGGCTAAACAGACCCAGGTCTCTCAGCCTTTCCTCCTAAGGGAGGTGGCCCATTCCCTTGATCACCTTTGTCACCCTCCACTGTACCCTCTCCAGCAGTTCCCTATCTTCTTGAACTGGGGAGCCCAGAACTGGACACAGTGCTCCAGATGGGGCCTCAGTAGGGCAGAGGGGGAGGATGACATCCTTTGACTTGCTGACCACACTCCACCCCAGGGGACCACTGGCCACCTTGGCCACAAAGGCACACTGCTGCCCACCAGAACGCCCAGATCTCTCTCTACAGAGCTGCTTTCCAACTGGTCAGCCCCTAACATGTACCTGTACTGGTGCAGGGGGTTATTCCTCCTCAAGTGCAGCACCCTGCACTTGTCCTTGTATTTCATCAGGTTCCTCTCTGCCCAGCTCTCCAGCCTGTCCAGGTCTCGCTATACGGCAGCACAGCCTTCTGGTGTGTCAACAACCCCTCCCAGTTTTGCATCATCAGCAAACTCGCTGAGGGTACACCCTGTCCCCTCATCCAGGTCATTGATTAATATATTGAACAAGACCAGACCTAGTACTGACCCAATTTCTTTTTTTTTTTTTTTTTTGCCTTAGCGTCCTTGTTTCTAAAATGTACAGAAAAGAAACAAACAATCCAACAACATCAAAAGCTTGGTATTTACACACTGTGACCACACCAAAATATCTGAGATCCCATATTCCAGACCCCCAAATGTGTTACTTTTTTCAAACCAGCACAAACTTAAAACTGATGTAAATGGCCAACCCAACATTTCTCTTTTATGAGGAATCCTTACCATGTGGGCCTACCAAGGTTTTCACGGTGTGACATAAAAGAAGGTACAAGTCAAGCACTCACTGTGTGTCCAAAAAGTCCAGCAAGTGACTTACAGTGTCATTCCCAGCCAGTAAAAGGCAAGATTATCTTTCATTTCCTGTTCAAGCTGGATCTGAGCAACTAACAAATGTTGCATGAAACAGTAATTCTGTCCCCGCCATAAGAATGTGATGCTACAGTAATGCAGTTAGGCACAATTCATAGAAGGAAGTTTCCAAATCAGTGAGCAACTGGGTTAAAAAATGAACAACCAAAAAAGATTAGAAGTAAGATTTTTCTGTTGCACTGGATAAATCTCCCAGGCAAGAAACTGCATTTGGAAATGAAGCAGTCTTAGTGTCAATAACAAGACATCTATTACACATGGGTTTATCAAATCTGCATGGATGCACATGGACATACACAATATATCAGCTACTAACAAGTGGCCTATCTACCACCTTAATGTATGAAACCGAAGCAAACATCCTTGAAATACATCTCCGTTACGCTCCTAGATACTAAAAACCAGGATGCAAATGTACTGTGTTTGACTTGGTTTGCCAACCCATTTCCTAGCAGAATACAACAGAATTATCTACAGTTTAAATCATCCTCTGAAAGCAACTCATGACCAGAAGGGACTTACCAAACCTTGTCCTGGGGAATGAGAAAGAACTTTTGGATCTGTGCAACTGGGAGTCAAGTGATTTAGTGGTAGTTTTTATTTTATAACTAAAAGGATCATGTTTATACAAGTATTACTTCTGCCAATACCTCCCACTACAGTAAATTTATCTAACCCTTGAATCATCAATAGCACATGAAAAAACTACAAACATCTATCTGGCCGATGCTGAGCCAAAACTCAGGCATATGGAGTGTTGTATATTCTGTCATCGGGAATAAAGCATTGCAGTACGTTTCTTCTATTTATAGTTCAAAGAAATTAAAAAGAAAATTAGAAAACCTTTAGTGTCAGCAAAGGGAGCTACAAAAGTTGCCTGGGCTTACGCTGCTCATGACCACAACTTCAACACATGCAGTTAAAAAATAGTAACCCTGATTGACAATATTTATCCGTTTTGTTTATGTGAAACTAAAAGGAAGACTTGTAATACACTGTAGAATGTCTAATCTGACACTGTATTGTATACTTGGAGGGAAAACAGTAACAAGATGTGGGCAAGTTCAGTAGCTAAATGCACGGTTTATGACTGAGAAAACTCTTTCAGAACAAAAGCCCTTTCTTCCTATCATGTACCAGGGCCACGGCTTTTAAAAGATGAAACCCAGCGTGTTTACGAGACTGTAAAATTTTGGAAAATTATTCCTCAAATATACAGACACATGTATACACACCTAACTAATGAAAAGCCTTTTCAATCCCGAAGGCCACGTAGAAATAAAGAAACAGCCTTCCCTTCCTACTTCTTTGAGTTTTGCCAGTCAGGCAGACTCTTTACCAGTTACACAGATCACCAGGTTACTCAGTTATCTGCAGCAAAGACGGCGGCAAAACGCTAGCGCAGCAGCGGCAGAAAGCACAGCACTGCAGACATGAATCCAAAGGTCAGATCCTTAGATGGCCTCAGCTGGAGTGGCTCTGCTGATCTCAATAACGAGAAACTGAAAAACGAGCCCGACGAGTTTCCACAGATCTTCAAAGATTCATGGAAAACATGGCTGGCAGGGATCTGAGGACATTATTCAGTACATATTACTGACCGAAGGGAGGATCGGATTTCTTAAACCAAAAGTCATTAGCTATTAAACACAATGGTTTGGGAACATTCTTCAGCTCATTCCTAAAATTTGCCAGAAGCGAGAGGGATGTAATGGGAACACTGCACTCTCCTTACCTTCTCTTCAAAACACACACTGTTCACTGCCACCAGACGCTGGGACAGATGAGGCTGTGGTTCACCTGCTCCCCTCATCCTCTCTCCTGAAAGACTTTGAAATAGCCTGTTCAAGCATACGCCCTTCCTCCCCCCGGCTCTGGAGGTTATAGTTTCTAATGCAAAACTTTCTCTCTTTCATCAACAGAAAGTGCAGTGAAGTCTCAAAGGCCACCAACATAACAAGCTGACAGCAAAGCCAGACTGGTAAAAAGATTAATTTATGTACAGAGAGATTACAATCTACGCATAATGAGGCATCCAGTGTGCATTCACAATCAGATCCAGCAAACAGATGTTGGATATGAAGGCATATGAGAAGCTACAGTTCAGAGGAAAAGACAGAAGTGGTGCCAAAGAAATAACTTTTTTTTTCCCCCTCCATAAATATTCAGGTTTTCTTCATTTATTTTTTTTTTAATCAGTAGTGCAAAACTCAGCTACAAATAAGTGGGAGAGGTGGCCCTGCCATCTGGCCTTTATCTTGTGTTGGCCATGCTTCCCCTGCAATGGAAGGGAGCAGTCCAGCTCCCACTGAGGGCTCTGCCTCTAAGGAGCTGGGACTGCTTTGGCAGCAAATTTGGCACATGGCAAACCAAAATCTGGTCTCAGATACACCTACATCGGTCACTCTGCTAAAAATCACACAGTAATGTGACCTAATCTTCACCGAAGGACCAACAATGCTGCCTCCTCCACGGCAGGCAGAGGAAGAAAACCCAAGAAACAACAGAACAGTTTCCTTCAGCTGCGGAAATGACCCCCCTGGAGTCATTTTGTTCTTCGAAAGCCCATGCAGGCAAGCAATCCATGGCAGGGCAAGCCATAGGTTATGAATCTCAGCGGCAGAGATCTGGCCTTGTAATCCGTTATCCAACCCAAGACCTTTATGACAGTCTCAGGCTGGGGTAGAAACAGTGGCTCAAGAGAATCCCTGCGCCACACTGATCCCCGGTTTGCACAACTGTCCTCTGGACACATTGCAATTCAAGGCAAATTAAAGAAGAACAGAAGCTTACAGCCTGCCCCGGTGCACGGGAATACAGGTTTTCAGTAGACACCTACACTCTCTGGGTTGTACTGCACCTCTTCACAAATGCTAATCTTCCCTTAGGTCACAGGCGTCCGCTTGGCGTAGGATTTGCGCCGGGCTGTCACCACTATCCAGCCCATCTTTGGCAGACCTTTACTCGTTCTGCGACCTAGATTTGCAGTTTCCACAAAAAGGCCATGTAGTATCTATCACCAAGCGATTACAGGTTGGCACTCATTTGTGACAGTGCCACGTGTGACAGCACCATGAGGAAACCAGCTTATCCTCCAAGTTAACCTTTTAAGTTCAAAATACGTATTTCCTCCTCGCTGCTGCCGTGGGAAGATTTCTCTTTTTCCATCGCTATATCTCCAATATTTGTACGGATTTACATCCTGCCTCAACATATTTTTCAGTCTTAGAGCTGTCAATGAGGATCAAGTTTAAGCTTTATAACAAGCTACTGTACATGTGCCTGGAAACTCCAGGCAACATGTGCTTAAGTCCACACCTGTGAAACAGAATGACTCCGAACGTGTTTTCTTTTCCTTCCCACTTCTTGAGTGCTGTCCTTAAAGCTTTGGTAGACACTCTGCGATTTGTTATTGCTGTGGGAGGGAACTGTTTTCTTTAATATGTTATAAATGCACAGCCCTCAGGAGTTTGAGTAGTGGAAAAGGAAGGGCTGCTCCTCTTCGCTATCTCAGGAACTACAGAATCCCTGTATCGTGCCAAATTTTATCATTTTGCAGAGTGATGCTATAACTTTCTCACATTCAGCCATCTTATAAGGCAGCGTTTGTATGGAGAATGGAAAATGAATAACATCTTCTCCGTCAGCTCAATAAAGGGCGTACACCTGTCTTTGATTGTGACATATTTCATTTTTATAAAAACTTCAACAATAAGAGAATATGATTAATTTCTAAATGAAATAGTATCAGTTAAGCGTCATAGCCAAAAGGAAATCACCGGAACAGAACTTAGACTTGTTGCTTGGAGTTATAAAGCAGAAAATAATGACTGGATCAAACACCAAAGCTGGTTTTAATGATGTGGAGAAACGGATGATTAGACTAAATTGACAAATTTATGAATGTTAGGGTATTTTTGATTGGGGTTGGGGGTAAAACAATGATTAAAATGCAATTTCATGTGAAGACGACTAGTTTCACATCTGTCAGTTATTGAAAAAAAAAGAAAAAAAAGGCTTGATATTGTAACCTTTCCCTTCTGGTGTTCTACAGATCCTACATTAGACATATAACCAACTTCACTTACACGTGCAGTTCTAGTAAGTTCAGTGGGAATGTTGAACACGTTTGCTTATGTAGGGAGAAGACTCTTCTCACTCCACTGAATCTGAACAAAAGCTTGCATTTACTGAAAGCTAATACCATCCTAGATGATTTGGTCCATTATACGAATTGATTATCATTTAACTGTCATAAGAATTAACCGGTGGTATTTGCCAAATCTCAGAGTCATTTAGAAGCTCAAATTTCACTTATCTGAATCAGATTTACAAAAAGACATGCACTCCCAAGGCCTTCAGGAGGTTTTGAAAAGTGTAAACACTCTAGTTCCTTCCAGATGTTAGGTAAGTGCATTTTCACTAGCAGAAATGTCATGGAATAATTGGTAGGTTTGCTTTTTTATCTACTTCCCACTTAAAGTAAGAGAAAACCAAAAAGGAGATAAAAGACCTTTCAATAACAATTTTTTTTTAAAGGCTGTTTTCTTAAATATATATATAGAAGTGCATATACAATTAAAAATAGGCACCAAAAAAATCAGGTATAGTATACTGCAAATCTATTGTTCTAACCTCTCCTTTCTGCAATGACATTTGAAAAAATGTGATGACATTTAAAAAAAATATGACATTTAAAGAAAAAATTATTC
Source organism: Arenaria interpres (assembly GCA_013399435.1). Classification (NCBI taxonomy): domain Eukaryota; kingdom Metazoa; phylum Chordata; class Aves; order Charadriiformes; family Scolopacidae; genus Arenaria; species Arenaria interpres. The sequence goes on along the minus strand of VXAK01011392.1, from coordinate 64,889 downwards.
TCGCATTAAATGACTTCGTGAGTTCCACCAAAGTTGTGAGAACTTGCTCTTTTTTATCAAAATAATGTCACTGACGTCATTAAGGAGGGATGGCAGCTGCTCCAAGTTTAAGATTGCAACAGAGTCCCTGCTGGAATCTCAGTCTGGACCCCACAAAAACATTCCACTAAAAAGGGGGTTTCCCTTGCGCAACCACAAGAGGAATGGCAGAGGAAGAAAGATTTTATACACTCAGGACCTACCATCGTGTTTCCTGTCTGGGTTGCAAAATTCTGGCTCTCTTTTTCACTGTAAGAAGTGACCAACTTCGACTTCCATGTTCAAGCCCAGTCTTGCATTTTGAAGTGGGGGGAAAAAAAGAATTGAATCCATGGGACACAAAGCAAGCTTAGATGTTTTGGTGTCCTTCCTACCAGGCTCCTCCTGCAAAAAAATCAATTCCATACTGCTTTCTGTTCCTCAAACTTACCCTGCTCAGCCAAGTTCCCTTGGAAATAAGGATTTAAGATGCTACACTGTCAACCAGCCATTTTCTCAGATCAGTTCCTCCCCAATAAATTTCAAATTCCTTGTTCGTTTTCAGCCAAGTCTGACAGAACGGTAGGTGTGGGGTGAGTGAAAATTGGCACGTGGAGCCGATGTTGGAAAGGTTGGAGCATATACCTTAACCATAAAACAGAGGATACAAACAGGAGACTCATGGAAACAAGAAGAGCAAGAGGAAGAGTCTTTTCGAGAAAAGTCTGTGGGAAACAGGACTCTGTGGGTTGTGCTATAGATGAACTATTTGTTTTATGAAACACGGGATTTGACCCGTCCCTTGTCTCCTTATAAGCAATGTACATCCTCTCCCCTGTTCTTTAGCGCTAGACATCATCGCTTTGTCTTTTCTTGGATTAACTCAATATTTCACATGCCATTAAAGGCGAGCCTTAAGCTACAATGTGGTGGGCTTACTTATGCTTGACTAAGAAATTCGCCTGGAATCAACACTTGTAACAAGCCTCAAGAAGGACTATTGCAAGTGGTTAACCCAGGTAATCTCACAGCCTTTTCGAACCAAGACGCCACGCAACCCCAGCACTGGAAGGAAAAGACACTATTAGCACAGAAGTTTTATAAGAGAAGCTGAGACAAAAGAACCGACAGTCGACTTTACGTGAAATCCAAGGAGAGCGGGGCCAGGCAGGCTGCTTCGTCACATCCTAGAGCAAAGCCAAGCCCCGTCAGCACGTCCTGTGTGAACCAGCCCTGGACAGCTCTCTCCTCCCGCTCTCCACAGAATGGCTTAAAAAAAATATTTAGTGTCCTTTTGATCTTTTGGCTCTTTGCCTTGGCATGTCTTATGACTTCGGCCGGAACCTGGAAAAAGCATCTTCCTAATTAATAGCTCAGGAATTATTGCAGACTGCCACCCACCAGGACTGTTTAGCTGGATGGATTGTGTGACCTTTCGGCTGCTTTTCTCCAGCCTCATCCCAGGGTGCTGCAAGTGACCAGTTTGTGCCTGTGCCCACCAAAACCCTGCCTATCTCGGGCAACCCCCATTCTATAGCGACACTAAAAAGGCCTACAGGGGCCTGCCACCACTCAGCTTTTCCAGTTTATTAGGACATTTTTATATGTTCTTTTCCCATGCTTCAGACACCAGCAATGCCGCAATGCCCCATTCCCTCTTAAAATACTTTGTGTGTGGTTAGTAAACAGCTCCGCGTTCAAGACCTAACGGATGAACTCTTCCTAGGCCTCCTTTCCCGGTCTTTCAAGACCATTACAACTGTCTACTCCTAGCAAAGTGCTTCCACCTACAACACAACTTGTAAAGCATACTGTTAACATTTATTTGTAGAGTCTGTATACAAACATATGAGGAGGATTCACAGAGAGATATAAACCAGAAAACAATGCCCCTGCGCATAGCCTTATGGCTGACAGTTTCAGAAGAAAATTGGGTTTGGTAACCTCTAGGTTTTCTTGGTGTCTACCATGAAACATCTGTAAGGACCCTCAACTTTCAGAAAGTTATGGGAACCTGGAAGGTTATGGTGAAGCACAAGCCCTTTTTAGGTATTCTTAACGGATCATCCAAAGAATAAGACATCCAAAACAATTAGTCACTCTCGAAAAATCTTGACCATTTATGTAACCTTATTTTTCTAGTTGTGAATAATTGACTGAGCTCGCGAACCCACACACTCAAATTCACAGCATTTCTTTGTAGGTTTCATCTGTTTGCTTCTCACACGACAGCTTGGGAATGCTGCATTTGCTCAATTAAAAATGTTAAGAGTATTCCAGATGCTCACAGCCAAGGAAAACGAGCACAACAGTAATAGGAAACACAAAGAGCCTTCATCATCTGCTTTATGCTTCCACCACTCCCTCCTAGGTCAGAGGTTTGGCTGACAACATTCATTAACGCTTTCTGAAATAACAATATCACTCCATCTCCTTCCATCCCATCTTTCCAATAGAAATTATGATGCTATCCCTCAACAAATGTCTCACTTTCTTACAAGGACAATGGGAGGAAGGAAGTAGAAGGTGAGGGACCCAAATGCAGGCCTCAACAGGAAGATGGAGGCTGTGGGACATGGCTAGCAGAATAAATACCCACGGTACATAACTCGTTATGGAAGCATGTTTCACGATCCTGGTGCAACAGAGATGAAGAAGGCTGGAGAAGGGAAGCAAAAAGGAGGTGTCCCTCCCACCAGGGAGGATTAGTGAAGAAGAGCGACTCTGGGATGGAAGCCTCCAGACCTGGGAGATACAAATGGAAATAACACAAATACATACTGTAAGGAGTTCTGAAAGCTTCCTTCAAACTTCAGGTCAAAGCTGACAGCTTATGGGATTTGATCCTCAAATACTAGAACCAATGCTAACAGTTTTGGGACACAACTATACTTTCATGCTATCCAAAAAAAAGAAAAGGAAAAAGCAAGCACCATATGAAGGCCTACCTAGTGCTTAAGTTCATTGCATTTTTTCCCCACTGTCACCACAGCTGCAATGCATTTAGTCTCATGTCCTGATCCAGAGAGTTTTGATATTGCAGAGTTCTTTCAACAGTGGGAGAAATTTCTCCTCGGCCATAAGCACCTTCAGTAAAGACAAACCAAGGGTATTTGTGGCCAATAGTGTTTTACCTCCCATTTAGCAGGAAACAACATTTAGCTTGTCGTTACACTTTTAGTCTGGGATAATGAATTAGTGTAGAAAACATGGCCACATACTTGACTTTTACATGTTTAACAGGCATTGAAGGAGGCTTACCTAAGGTCTACGCTACAAAAAGCCTAGAGAAAACAAAACAACCCAATGGAACTGGTGACCCCATGCCCCCACGGATTATGTTTTCAAACCCTAGAACAGTGTGTACACGTGAAAAGTTGACTGACAATCTTGACATTTTTATCATGGCAAAAGAGAAAACATACAGATGAACTTTCCATAAATACTGTGCAAGCTTCTGTTTTGTCCACACAAATCTGATAAGCGTGTGCACAGATGAAGAAATTGCATGTGCAAGCTGAACCATGCAATCAACAGAGTTTCACAACAAATGGATGGTTTTACCAACATACTTGGCAGATGAATCAGAGACACGGGCTTTAAACTTTTGTCTCTCTAGGCTAATCCCAAGGTGCATTGTGGTTATACAGGTAAGCGTAATTGTTAGCTTTATAAGTACTCATCGTTTTACGGTATCCTGAAGAAATGCAAGATCTGCCTCTTTAGCACTACTGGTGTTGGAAAGGACAGCATGAAACCTACCTGAACAGACAGCAATAAAGTCAGTAGCTCCAAAATTTTGTCTTCTACCTTCTAAGAATTTGCTATTACTAATAAAAAAAAAAGTGATCATTTAATATAGCATTATGCTCTTCTAAGATATTCAGAATGTTCAAAAAGATCTCTTTTCTTGAAATGAGTACACTAAACTGAGCACCAGGTTACTTTTACTAAGCACTGTCTTGATTTCAGCTCTCCGTGGAAGCCTACACTGCCTCCATAGCACAAACTGATCGCTCTGGCTGTGTGGTGCATTGCAAGGAGGAGCACGCTAGCCTGCTTAAGCTCAAAACCCTACCACAACATCTGTCCAACATGGAGAAAAGACTGATGCCTCCCCAGCACACTTGTTTCAGGTTGGCTAGCAGCCTGGAGGAGCCCTAAGATTCACAGGACAGCAAAAGATGGGCTAGAAGAACGCTTTCAGTCTGTCTGCTCTAATACTAAGTTTTCCTACCATGCTGCAGTCCTGCATGAAATTGGAGCATGCTTTTTGGAGTGGTAGGTATGTCTGCCAGGGTGCAGGTGTACACTAAAGCAGCATGCTGCTTCATCTTACACTCCCCTCTTAGTTACTTTTCTGCAGGACTAACACCTCTGCTGAACTATCTTTGCTGGATTATCCCCCTGACACATTCCTGGCAGCTCTCACTTTGGCTGGCTTCACTGACCCTCCTCTGCAGACCATCCCACTCCCCATTGCTTTTTTGTAAAATCTAAATACATTCAGCTGCTTTCCCGCACTCAGATTACTTTTCGAGCACTTCAGCCCATGGATGTCACCTTGCATAATTTAAATGAGGATCTTACCAGTAATGAAGAGATGCATCAGACCTTATCTGCTGCTTTTGGACTTTGGGCATTGTACTATTAATGTAGCTTGTTAATGGAAACTGGTTTCTAAAGACACATGAAGTTCCCGGTGCCAGTAGTTGGAGCTTCGTGGTCCCAATGCTCTTGGAAACCACGCTCCAGGTGAAGAAACCATAAAACTAGTACCCAGAACGCAAAAATCAGACCCAAGTCCTCTTCATACATAGCCCAGCCATCTCAGCTTTGAAGAAAGGAAACATTAGTCTCATGGGCAGCTGAAAGCATGAACTCTCATTTCTGATGGACTGGAGGCTCATGTGGGGCTGACATTAGATTCTAAGAAAGGACAAGTTCAGATGGCAACATCTTTTGCCCTGACAGCCTCTACATTAGTACTAGCAGCAATGCACCTCTCTCTCTTCTTCCATTAACGGACACTATAAACAACATAGTGACTTCCAGCCCCTTCAGCTATATGTGTTGTTTTCCCAATGGTCAAAAGGCTCAAAAGTCACAGGGAAGATAGACACAAATATCTCGAGGCTTAAAAGACCTCACTTAAAGCTCCAGGCTGGGATTTCGACAGGATATTATGCTTGAATCCCATTGAAATGGTAACCGAGTACCCAACTCTCCTGAAGCATGGAACCCTCTTTTGAAAAAGATGATGAAATCAAAGCAGATAGTAGTTTTTATAAGCCTTGTTTCTTTCCAAAACAATGCGAGCAATGATACTGTGATGCTGGCATGGCTGAAGATTCAAGAAAATCAATGTTGATTTTAAACTGCCATTGTTGTGGCTCTAAGCCCTTAATTCTTCCAGTCACGCTGGTCTGACACATTGGGAGGGGCTGTTCCACTGATGAAGTGGTTTAAGTGGTCAATAATCATAGAATAGTCTAGGTTGGAAGGGACCTTTAAGATCAGCTAGTCCAACCATCAACCTAACTCTGATAACAAAACATCCCTAAACCATGTCTCTAAGCACTAGGTCAACCTGGCTTTACAATTCCTCCAGGGATGGTGCCTCAACCCCTTCCCTGGGCAGCCCATTCCAAGGCTTAAGAACCCTTTCCCTGGAAACATTTGTCCTCATCTCCAATCTGAACCTCCCCTGGCCCAACTGGAGGCCATTTCCTCTTGTCCCATCACCTGGGACTTGGGAGAAGAGACCGACCCCCCCGGCTACACCCTCCTTTCAGGGAGTTGGAGAGAGCCAGAAGGTCTCCCCTCAGCCTCCTTTTCTCCAGGCTGAACACCCCCAGCTCCCTCAGCCTCTCCTCACCAGACTTCTTCTCCAGACCCCTCACCAGCTTCCTTGCCCTCCTCTGGACCCGCTCCAGCCCCTCAATGTCTTTTTTGTGGTGAGGGGCCCAAAACTCGACACAGTACTCGAGGTAATACATTTGCTATCATCACTGACGCTTTTATCCTATTCCTTTCAGGCTAAGGAGCAGCCGTAAAAATGATGATGTATTTCATAGTGTAAAACTCTGGGACAGAACCCTTCCACCCCTTGCCCACAGTTGCGTTTGCCTACGTGCCAACTTTACCATTTCTTTTCTGCGCCTTTACGACTTCTGCCGCCCAACGCTCCCTTCAATCCGGCCAAGCGGGGAAGGCGAAAGCGTAACGTAGGCAGCTCACTCAGCCGAGCCCGGCGCGTAACCTACAGTTTCAGATTCAGGCACCAGCAGTAAACAGCCACCGCGGAGAGGGACGATTATATAACAGAGTTCATCTAGAGGATGAGTTCAGAGTCGGGGGAGAGGAGGGGAGGCACACCAAACTTCCCCTCAGCATGGAAAATGAAACTCGGAAAAAGGTGGAAATTTTGCAAGGAGACGTGAAAAGGCGAAATGAATACCCTTTGGTTCCCTGCCCCACAACTCATCCTCCTCAGGCTTTGTTCTGCGGAGGGGAAGTAGGAAACAAAAAATGAAAATATTTCTGGCATGAACTGAGAGCTAAGAGAAAAGGG
>VXAK01011392.1:0-58281 GCA_013399435.1 Arenaria interpres | reverse complement strand
GTCGAGGGCGGGGGGGGGGGGCAGAATGACTGCTAAAATTCCATATTTCCACATCTGCTTTCAATTATACTTATGTCAAGTCATTTTATTATTTGACGAAACCAATCCAAGGAATTAGGCTTTTGTCAGATGCCTTGAAATGTCATTAAGTGCTCATACACAAACACACACACAAATAAAGTCACGTTTTCCATCCAATATAAACGCGATTACTAGCCTGCAGGGCGATGGGAGGAGTGAGGTGTTACCAACTTCCAAAGGGTGGCTTCCCCGCTCTCCTGCCCACCTTGCCCTCTCACGTAAGGCCAAAGCCAGGGTGAGGTCCCCCTTTCTCCAGTACGACCCAGAGTGCATGAGCTGGGACCAGCAGGAGGAGGAAATGGGAGAGCGAGGGCTGCTCAGATTAGATTGGGAAGGGAAGGGGGGGAAAAGTGTCCATTTACAAGTTATAATTTTGTCAACAATCCAAATCTGGTTTTAAATTAAATATTAGCCATAGACTCAGAGAGAAAAGATCTCCAAAATGCACGACAAAGGAAGTGCTAGGAGCATATGTCTTTTCAACAACTCAACAGATGTCTCTCTTTCCCTCCCAGTTATCCCAGCCCATCTATTTAAGGCTCTCTATACTTTTAAGAGCTGGAGCCCTCCGACTGCTGTTTGTATATTAGCTTCAGAGGAAATCCCCATAGGCATTCTGTTCCTTTTACACAATCCGAGGTACAGCTTCAGTGGAGGGGGTGGAAGTGGCTCAACACCTTCTGCACAAACATCAGACCCAATGGTTGTGCATCTCACTGGAAACCCCAAAAGCGTGGAGAACCAAATGTCAACTAGTCACTTCAATTAAAAAAAAAAAAGGGATAAAGGAAAAAAAAGATAAAATCTTGTCTCTGATCACTTAATTTGTGGCTTGCTTTAGAGAGCAGCATTGCTTTACTGCTCAACAGGATAGCGATCTCTCATGATAGCAGCTGAGGAAATAAAATCTGTGTGTTTCTTTTGGCATTTTCTCATTTCAGAATCTGCAGGCTTGGTGATGTGTTTTCACTCATCGTGCTGATATTACTGCACAAAATGCCCTGGCTTTTCAGTATCTTATCAATGAAGCAGCCTGGGGAATCCATCACTGACACCTCTTTGGGCCATAAAGCATAATCCTGGTTCTCAAGATTTTCCTTCCTCTGCTTTACAGATTCTCCCATGCAAACTTTGGCTTGGAGAATTTTTTTGGCAGAACAACATCATAAACAGTACTTTCTTGCATGACAGTCAATGGTTTGCAAAATGAGACTTTTCAACAGTCAGACAGCTTCCTTCTATACATTTGTGTGCAATCTACTTTGTTTACCTTATAAGTAAAGGCTGAAAATTTTCTTATGCCTCTAACATTCAAACTCCCAGAGTCAGAGGTCCTGTGTCACAGTTTTTGCTCCCTCCATTCCACGTGCACCAGCTCCGGGTACCACCAGCCCGTGGACCCGATGGGCTTTTATTTCCTTGCCTTTTCATGGTGACCCAGCACCATTTCCCTTCCAACATCCTAAGCAATACATCTGAAGCCCAAACTTTGACAGACTTTCTGTCTATGACAGAAAGATTGATGACTTGCCTGCTCTGCACGTGGAACAACAGGGTTAACCACAAGCAGTAAAATACAGAGCTTAGCACATGATCCTGAAACATGTCACAGTGATACTGCCATCACATCTGTGGTGTAAAGCATCAGGATTTGTTCAAAACCAATTCAGGTTTTAGCAGAAGAGAAACCCTAGCAACCCAGTCAGCTGACCGAGTAAATAAACAAATCTCTAAGAAACTATCTTATACTGGAAATTTAAAAAGCCTTTTCTTGTTAGTTTTCCTAGAGGCATTTTCTAGACTAAAGTGATCAAGTGATCAATGCCAAAAATAAGGAGGAAGGACTTTGTGTTTCTATTAACCTAATTTCAATTAAGAATAGGAGCATTCAAATATGATCCAAGATTGAAAAAATGAATAGCAGCAGTAGCAGGAGTAGATACTTCTTGTTTGGTTCTTTTTTTAAAACCTAAACAGGGACATGACCAGATCTCTCTCAAAATACAGCCTTAAGTATATGCTTATCACAAAATCCAGGTGCCTCAGATACAGGACCAAAACAAGGACTTCAAAATTACCTGTTGGTTCTTGAAAGCCTGTAAAGTGACCTGACCGTCCAGAGATGCTCTGAGGTCTTCCAGACAGACTGGAAGTGTTCACCCAATATCTTCAAAAAATGACACTCCACTGGAATACCTTGTACTTGCTCAACAAAGCTCCAAACAGAAGAGGAGCTTCCTTTGGAAGATTTTCACCAGTCAGAAGATGCTGAGCGTTGGAAACCTGTTGTGATGTGACGCCCTACCCAGTTTTGCTGATTGGAAATGTACAGAATAAATACGTTTATTTCCTTTTTTTGGACTTTTTATATATTTCATCCCTAATTTTAGCACATATTCTTATTTTTAAATAGCTAATGAGGTTGCAAAGTTTTCAGGACAGAGAAAACATCTGCAGCATGCTAGGCACGGTTCACACAAAACATCTTAACCCTAATAGAATAGGAATAAGCAATTGTTTTAATAAAAATTGCAAAAGATATCAGAAGTGGGGGACCAGGAATTACTTAGACACATGGAACAATTGGAAATCATTTACCATACTTGAGATGTTTGTGTGTTGCATAAGGCTGTCTCTGGTTACAAATACTGTTGTTTTTGACGGGAGGAAGAGAGGAGGAGGTAGCAATTTCTAGTGTGCTCTCACTGATAGTGCTCATGCCATTTGTCTCTTGAACACTGCATAAACAACACTTGAAAGCAAAAGCCCAGCTCAGGGGTATGTTTTGGACACTTCAATTCCGAGGTTCCCCTGCAAGCACCAGTACACACCAAAATACTCAGAGAAGCTACTTCTACACAAAGGGGAGAGGGGAAGATGAAGCAAGAGGGGGAAGAAAAAAAGAAAATAATAAATCAGGCATAGAGTTCATCAGCAGAAGCCCTGGGTGGAAACATGGTCTGTAAGTGTTTGTTGGGCAATGTGGCACCAAAGCCTTCTTTGGGACCAAACAAACTGAAGCTTTAAGGGGAAGAAAAAAATAAAATAATCTGTTTGTGGGTTGCATTCCTGCAAGAATAAAGTCATGACTCACTGAATGACTGACAAAGTTATAAATGAAATGGTGATTTAGTGAGTTATCTCACACCTACCTTGGAATGCAGTCAGAAGGAAGAATGTTTTTAAAGGGACGAAAAAATAGCCATTGCATGACTAGAACTAATGGGGAATTAAGTCACGGTAAACATTCGTGGCAAACTCTTCTGTGTTTTGGTATGATCTCGTATACAATATTGCATTCGCCCAGGAGGATGTGCAGGGTTAGGAGGGTTCTGAAATTCCTCTTATCACAGCAAGGATTAGTGCTCTCACTTTACAAAGCAAAATTTATTCGGCAAGGCTAAAATTCAAGGACATGCCTGAACTCTCCTTGGTCTTTAGCTGAAATAAAGTGGTACTGCTCCACTATAGTTACCGACACGAATGCGGCACCACAACCCTATTCCAGATGAGGACGTAACCCTTTCTCCTGCTGGGTCACACCAGGGTAGCCTGGAGAGGTGTCCTCTGCAGGGACCCAGGCATGGCAGATGAGCAGGACCAGGACAAACACAAGGCGGGTGGAAGTAACCCTTCTATTTTCTTTTAACTTCTAGCTCTTGTAGCCAAAACTAAAGGGTGGCGATAATCCAGGAAGAAAGATAAAGTTGGGGAGAGGACATTTGGAGGGGCTGACAGAGAACAAATGTTTGCACAGGAGAGAGTTGATATTCTAGACGTGGCTCAACCCAGCCAGCCCCCTATCAGAAAGGACAATTTGAAGGATCCTGCCCTTTTATAGCTACTCGTCAGCATCTTAAAAATGGGTCCGTCTGGGTAGCGATTTCTCTAGCTTCCAGCCCTGTTACCTAAACTGTGATACGAAAATGGGTCAGGAAGAGGCATGCTGGAGAACCGTGAAAAATGTTTTGAGGGCAAGATGCAAAATAAAATGAAAACCTAAAGACACAGACAGCACCTTCTTTTCAGAAAATAAACATGTTCCCTTCGCACCTGTAACACACAGAGACATCAGAGAAACCTGGTGGTTCCAAATCACACTTAGTAACAATTTTGCACCCGTGATTATTTACATAAAAGTGACTTGGCTGAAGTCACTTTTCATGTTGCTGTCTTTAAGCTACTGCAGATTTCATAAGTTATGAATCAGGTTTTTCTCTCAAAGAGAGCAAACCATTTGACAAGGGGGGCAGCAGAAGCTACCAGTGCTATTTTACGGTCTATAATAACATCTGAAGCAATCCATCTCATTTACTTCCCTAGCATAACGACAACTGCATGCACTGGCAGTCTGCCTGTCATGACTTGACCTTAACAAGCGCCGCACAGGGAGACACGCTTCTTCTGCATGTTCTCGGTCTTGTTCTCTTTGCTCAGGACAGACCCTGTCTCCAAGGACACGTTCACACACATTTTTCAGCCTGTAGTACTCCAGCTTATCCACAGCACTCGTCTGGCTGCCCCTCACAAGCCAAGCGCCCAGGATGCATTTGTCCTCCGTGCTCTTAACCCTATTTCACAGCGAGGGAGGTGGAGCGATGCAAGGACCATCGTGAAGGGAGTTGGGTGGGCGTCCGGTGGCCTGAACATCCATCACCCCTGCCCAAGGCCAGTGTCCCAACCATTGAACCATCCTTCCTTCAAGTATTGAATCATAGAATTGTCTAGGTTAGAAGGGACCTTAACGATCATCATAGTCCAACCATAGACCTAACTCTGACAGAAAAATAAATAAGAAATAAGCAATAAAAAAAAATAAATCACTAAACCATATTCCTGAGGACCATGTCAACCCGTCTTTTGAACACCTCCAGGGATGGTGCCTCAACCACTTCCCTGCGCAAAATTAACTGGTATGCCATAATTTAGACACTAATTCACCCAACAGCAATCTATCGATGTGCTTATCTCCCTAAACAACTCATTTTCTATTCTCCCTCGTATAATTTCAGGCCAAAATTCCAGTTGTTTTTTTCCCCTCGCAGTGCTCCTTTTCCCTTATTGCTTCTTAAAGGAGGTCAGGAAGGTCAGATGAAGACTTCAGTTTGCCACCCTATCAATTGAGTCATGATGCTGGTGCCAACGAATGGGGATATTCTGGGGCTCTATAGGCAGAACTGAAAGCAGAATCCTATTCATGATTTTGTTTGCTGCATCCTAAGATGTTGCTATGGAAATGAAGGTAAAATCCTATAATTACATATTGTCTGATGTTATCATAGTGTCTAGTTTCCACTTGCACATACATTTATTATTAAAATTAGAGCGAGGCAAAGCCCAGAGCCGAAAAATCACCAGGTGTGTTTGCTATGGGTGGTAACAGATTTTAACATTCCCGTGCCAGTTCAGGTGAAATACCTGTCAGAATAAGTATCTTGGATCCAGGCTCTTCCAATGTTTAGATCCAGATTTAAAAGTGCATGTACTTAGAACCTGAGGTTCAATGCCAAACTGGAGACCCTCACACGAGGAGCAGGACCTGAACTGGGAAGGCCATGCTGGATGCTTTCACCCTGCCCATCAGCAGCAGAAGATGCCACGCAGCTCAAGGGGCTGCTCAGTACCTGGTGGTTAAGGGTATTGCAGGTTATGAGGCTGTACGCAGGGGGCCAGCACCCAGTGNTCTCCTGTGACTTGGGAGACGAGACCAACCCCTGCCTCTCTACACCCCCCCTTCAGGTAGTTATAGAGCACGAGAAGGTCTCCCCTCAGCTTCCTCTTCTTCAGACTGAACAACCCCAGCTCCCTCAGCCGCTCCTCATAAGACTTCCTCTCCAGACCCCTCACCAGCTTTGTTGCTCACAGTTGCCCAACACCAACTTATCTGCTGCCTGTGCTGGGTTGCTGTGTTTTCCCGTGGGACTCCCTCCTCCTCTCTTGCCCTCCAGCGAGTTCCCCGTTAACACACGCCCCTGGTGTGTTGCACTGCGTTAAGCAGACCCCCATCACCACGCTCCAGCCTCCTGCTTCGGATGCAAACATTTCCAGGTGACCGAGTACAAGACCGGCAGTCCTAGGGCTAACAGCGAGCCAGCGCACCTCTAACCTGAAAGCCTGCCCTGTGCCAAAACAAACAAAGTACCCAATAGGAAAACACTGGATATCCATCAAAGAAAGTGGGGGAAAGAGACGTTATCTGCCATTCCCTCTCTGCCATCTCTACTGCTATTAAGCACACACCAAACTAGTTAATGCTCTGGGACTGTTAAGAAATAAGAGGCAACTCCAATTCTCAAGGCTGCTAATGACCAGCAGCACCACTCAGCTGGAAAACACCGTTAAATCCAATTTCAGATGGAGATTGCCACACTATCGTAAAGAGTACGCTCTGTAGGTTTTACTTTTATCTTCTTTCACCTCAGTCTATTTTGCCTAATACAGGAGCTCCTCCTCAGAGCCCATCCGATTTTGTGACCCCCCAGAGTTAAAATTCTCTTTTTTTTGTTTTAACCACCTGTCTTGTCATCCAAAAGCAGTCCCATTCCCATTGTCAGATCTACTAGGAAGAATATACACCTAAGTAACTCCTTAAAGTTTTTCATAAAACGGAAAAACAAAACAGGAACTTGAAAGACCAAGTTTTGTGTAACTATTTGTTATGTGTAGCACTTAACATAGTAAAACTATTAGCAGTAGAAAATCTGAGGAAAGGGTAGAGCTGACTGGGACTATACAGATAAAACAGGTTTTCATTAAACCGCACCGATTTGCTGAATCAGCAAGAACACACAGACAAGAGGCAGCTTTGGATTCAGCGGAAATCTTCCTGGATTGGACCAGAAGCTAACACTACAAAGTCCCCTAAAAGCACCTCGTGAGGACACCAGGGACCTGGCCTAAGCCATGTTTGCCTCCTTCAGACCAGAGAGGCACTGACAGGCTTCACGCTGCAGGCAGTTACTCTGGCCACCTGCCTATTCTCAGGTGAGACTGCCCGGGTTTCTCCTCTGGGAACCTTTCTGCTTTGCTAATCAAAAACTCCATGGGTCTCCTGCATCCCAAGTGAATGCCCCAAATCTTTGGTACATCTACAGCAGGAGACTACTGACTTGCTCTTTGTGAAAAACAAACAAATGAAAAGTTGTTTTGAAAGGCTATGGGTTCAACTCGGTGAAGAGAGCATATCTATCTGATAAAATGAAAAATAAAAAAAACCTGCCCATTTTAATAAGAATGGAAAACTGATCTGCCTTCTGTAATCCTGTTGTTCTGCCCAGGCCAGCATTTGGGATAAACATAGCTATCTCACGGCATGATTTTTACAAACAGTGTTCACAAAACCCACCATGGATTAATTCAATGGCAGCATATTCTATGGGGCTCTAGAGAAATTAATATACAATGCAAGAAAATACACGTGCTTGTAGCGTGTCCTTCCAGTGATAAGCGTAATGATTATTTTGTTTGTTTTCAGGGAACGGTGCAAAAGAGAGGGCGCAAACTACATTTTGATCTCCTGGAAAATGCGAAGGAAAACACTATGTATAATAATCTGCTTAGCAACACAGGTTGCTATGAACACATCGGACCATCCCTCCCCTCTCTAGACTGCCTCTTCGCCGAGGCGGCGCGCAGCTCAGCGCCCGCACAGCTGAGCCCCCCGAGTCCCCACCGGGCTCAGCATCAGTCACTTGAGAAGCGGTCTCTCTCTCCCTCCAGGACATCCCAGTCCCCTGCACTAACAAAACCACCATCCAGTAAAAGGGGCTCGTAAATCCGGGCAGCAAGATCGCCTCCAGGGCTGGATATAGACTTCAGGGCAGGCTTCCCCCTTGAGAAGTCTGAGAGCAGCCACAGATCTCACCACCCTCAGAGCCGAAGGCAAAACTCGCTTCTTCCTTGCCCTTCATCACATTGATAGAGGCGAACCTATCCACAGGCAAATGAAAAAGCCACAGTAATTTCAGCACTAGGAAAGACAGAAGATAGTTTAAAAAAAAAAAGTACATATATATTCCTAAAAATATACGTGTATAATCCTATATATAAATAAATGCAGCACTCGGGTATTCCAGCAGTGTTAGACCATGTCAGTACCTGTAAGTCTAGATAGGCCACAACCCTGCTTTAAGTGATGAAATTTAAAATCTGCCATTACAGAACAGTGGCCTGAAACATTATACGAGTGACGTGAGTTAAGGATGGAGTAACAGCCTTTACACTCAATTTCCTGGCTTTCCTTGGTTTGCGTCACACCCTTAATGTTATTTCAACATTGCATTTTGTCCTCGAAATTAAATGTACAGTAGGTGTTTTGTATTTAATTTCCTTACTTTTTTTTTTTCCCCTCCTAAAGGAAAAAGAATGGAAGAGATTCATGAAAGGTTATAAAACACACATTGTGTACTGGAGAGGCTGGAGTAGCTCTTTTGGAGCCTTTTCATTCTCCTGGGAAAATATGTAATTAGGTAGTTTTTTAACATGCGTATTATGTACTGAATTACATGTATTTATACATTTCTCAAAGGAGTATTGCTTACACAATAGCCTGGAGCAACTCTTTTGGAGCCATTTGGGTCTATCATGTAATTATGTACTTAAGACCCGTTTATAGTAAATTTTGTTGTGCCTACGTACTAGCTTTTTATTTTTATTTAAGATGAATTTTAAGGCTTGTGAGGGGTGCTACATCGACAGCCCTGGAGACTGCAGGCTTCTGTTTACTTACAGAAAGGGCAAACACCGGTAATGGAGGTGTGGGCATCCCCAGACTACCCCTCCAAAATTTACCTTATCCCTGACTTCGGGACCAACTTCCCAAAGTAGGTGGCAAATGATTCAGTATTCAGCTTTCTTAGCAATTTGTTATGGCAGGTTTTAGGATGAGGACAGCCATCCGCCTGGAACTGGATTAATACCAAAAAAAAGAATTATTTCACATAGGCTGTTAAGTATTTGCCATCTGCTAATCTGCAACTTAACTCATTTCATTTTCTTTTCTTATATAGGGAAAAAAACCTACTTGGAAGGAAATTTCTATACGGATTAAGGTGCTGTGAAACAGACATAGGCACTATGGAAATCGGTATTAGACAGAGAATCATAGAATTGGTTTGGGTTGGAAGGGACCTTAAAGATCATGGAGTTCCAGCCCCCTGCCCTGGGCAGGGACACCTCCCACCAGACCAGGTTGCTCCAAGCCCCATCCAGCCTGGCCTTGAACACCTCCAGGGATTTGTTTGCATCCTCCCAAGATACAGCTTTCTGAGTCTTTAAACACCAGAAAGAATTTAAAGGTTCTGTGGTTTTTTTTTCCTGGAAAGAAAGACCGTGTAAGCCAAAATAGTTTTCTCCCAAAATCATAAACAAACAAACTCCTTCCCCCCCAAATACAGTACAGCTAAAATGACTTAATGTGATACTGCCAAGAAAACACAGTGACAGCTGTAATGTAAACGCTTGGACGGATGTATTTTTACATTATTAAAAGTCCCAAGAAGGAAAATAGCTTGCTCTGAATAAGAAAAGCTGAAGTGATCAAGCAGCAGTGTTGGGCAAATAACAGACTTTCTTACCTAACCAAAAAAGTTGATACCGACTCCCAAATTAGTTTGACATCCCTTCTCCAAAACATAATTTCATTTTTCTTTGATTTTTTTTTTAAATTGTTTTGGTTATTTCAAAGGTCTATGCCAGGGTCTTGTTTGGGTTGTGCTTTTGGTGTTTTGGTTTTTTGGGGTTTTTTTTGTTTGTTTGTGTTTTTTTTTTTTTAAACAGTCTTGTTTTAAACAAAGTATCAGAAACTATTTTTCAAAAAAGCTGAAAGAATTCTGCATTTCCCAAGTAACACTTTTCATTTAAAACATGTTGAAAGAAACTTACTTAATTCTCTTCCTTTTAATTAAAACAAGTCTGGAATTCAGCCCAATATGTGAAGTCTTAAAGCCTTCCAAAACTAATTTTGGGGAAAATCTTCTATACATAAAAAAGCCTTCATCCCACTCTCCTAAGGAGCAGTCAAGCACATGAGATTTGGCTCCAGCTTCCCTTTCCCTTAACACCAAGCTGTGGGAGGAAGGCATGAAAAGCGAGGTTAATGATGGAGGTCAGCACCAGAAATGTTTTTTACTCTGTCAGGGCAGTGTTTTCCAGAGTACGAGTAGAAATACCGCACACGCTACCTTTCCCTTACAGCAGTCCATCAACGCCGTAGGACGGGAGGACCCGTGAACAAGGTGAAGGCAAGACACGTTCCCTATCCTAGGTTGAAGGAATATATAAGGTGCAAGGAAAAGCCACCAAAAAAAAACAGGGAAAATGACTATAATTGACACACTGCTGACTGGGTACCGCTGTAATCTTTTTTTAAGGTTGTCTTTAGCTATGCGTTTTCCCAGTCTAACTCTCGGTACAGAAGGTACCTTTGTGCGCAGAGAGTACAAATTTCCGTGAGTTACGGCTGACTCAGATCAAAGGTACCAAAGTGCTACGTGTCAATCTGCTTCCCGGGAGGCTATTTCTGTGCCTGCTTCAGCTTTTTCTCCTCAGCGGTTTTCTGCCACGGAAAGGTCCACCGAGAAGTTCGCATAGTGTTTACTTTTTGAAGTTTTAGGGAAGCGAGGAGTTCCTAAAGTATCATTGATGAATGAAGGAGCAAGCCGGGAAAGTCTCAGCTCAGAAGGCCAAAGATTCAGAAAGGAATAAGTAATAGAAAATAGCGGGTGAAAACAGAGACATGTTTCATGGGTGCTATCACTCAGGGGGGATGAACGGTGCAACAGGCAGACCGTGCAGTTAAAAACCAGAGGACTGGCATCCTGGGATCATCGTGCCTCCTAATCCCCGAATCCTCTGCGTTTCAGTTCCTTTGCCTGTCAAATGTGTACCATAGTGCTATTCTAGCTGCAGTATGGAAGAAAATGTTAGATCATGAGCATCCATTTTAAAGGTCACATGAATTTTTTGCAGCAGCAGAAAAATCATGTAAAGTGATTAAAAAGTCCTTCTCTGTACTGTTATTTTTCAGATACTGCTGCCATTTCCAGTCAGGGAAGTTACCTTTCCTCCTCGGGGTTACACAATTAAAAGCCTAACCCTGCATCCCTTCCTTACGGGAGGAACCTCATCGAGATGAAAGCCCCAGGGATTATCAGTAGGCATTTTGGCATCAACATAGAGTTACATGCACAGGCACAAGGGGTGCTGGAAACTTCCTCAGACCACTAAAGGACACTATTAATCTAGACATAATTAACCACCAGTGCCTTCATTTTCAGCAGAAGGTGGCACTTCTCATGGCAGGAGACCACCACCAGTGGCAGGACATGGCTGTCACCCCTGTACCAGTGCACATGGTTAGGAATACAGGACCAGAACGAAGCTGAGCTGCCACCAAGCCTGGGTCTCTGCGGGCACAGGCACTATATAGCACAGTCCCTCTCAGCAGTCACAACAAGTACTTTTTGCCCCTGTGGGTCCTACTGGAAGGCAGTTTCACTGCCCTCCCTACACTGAGGGGTAGAAACCACCCCATTTCCAGTTTAAGCCTCTTCAGGGCCAAGTTTATGCCCACTTGTTCTTATGCAAATATTGCTCTTGGATTTAAATAGCTTTTTCCCCTCTCTGGCATTTAGCCCTGGATGTATTTATAGAGTGCTGTCAAATCCTCTCTCCACTCTGTTTTGCTAAACTAAACAAGCCAATCTCTTGTGGTCCCTTCCCACAAGATAGGCTTTCCAATCTTTTAATATCCCCACCACACTTTCCATAGAGTTTACATGTGTTCTAGCTTTAATTCAACTTTAACATCGTTTTATTTTAAAAGTACGCAGTGTTCTAAACTAAGCTTTCTAGTGTCTTGCACAGCTGTACCAGTGCCTTGCCTGACATATTTGGCTCCTCTGCCATTTCGCCGCTGTCCCATCGTCACCATGTCACTAGTTAGAATAGGGTGGACGGAGTTAACCTAGAAGCTTAGGTTCTTCTGAGAGTCAGCCACGCGTAGAGGTAGCCCAGTTAGCTAAGCATGGAGCTCAGAGGGTCTCTCCAGTCCTCAGCACTGCAAATTACAGGTCAGAGAGGGACCCTCACTTGTGTGTGCACAACACGTGTCATTTTTTAAGGCAAACGCTGACCATTAAGAGACCAGGAAGCCAGAGGCTCCACCGAGGTTGATCTTTTCTCCCACCCAAGCCACCCCCCAGCCCTAACTGGAAGCGGCTCTGTGTCCAGGCGTCTGCTTTTGTTTTGAAACCAGAGAAATGTCAAGTTGCCTCCAGATATTAGTCCCAAGTCATCCATCCACATCCACAGACTTAGAGAGGGACTAGTCTATCTTACTGTCTTCTCCTACCACCGCTGCCCCCTTGCACGGAGCAGGGAGCACAGCCTCTGTGCTGGGGGCTAATCAACCTCTCGCTGTCGCACCGACATTTCAAAGGCTGAGGCTAGTGCTGCCCAGCCTTCCAGCGCCCTTCTCCTCCAAACCCCGGCCGGGCTACAGGCGCTCTCTTCCCATCTGGGCTGCGCTGTGCCAAAGTAATATAAAAATCAGTCAAACGAAATAAAAATAAATAAATAACTAATAATAAATCGCACAGCGGTAGGCAGCATGCTGTTCGCGTCACTCTAACGGGCTGTGACAGCCAGGCAACAGCGGCGGAGCAGCAGGGGACACCACGCACACAAATAAGGGCAGCGGGACAAACCTGAGTGCTACCGACGGGCAAACCCCTCGCTCCTCAGGGCGCTGCCGGCGCTCAGTCTTGCTCTCCGTTTTATTTTTGCCCTCCCCAGAAGCCGTCCTGGAGCCAGCGCCCAAGCAGGCAATCTCCCCCTGCCAAAGTACGTGTAGCTGCCCACACGCTACAGCTCTTCAGCGTGTGATGAGCGCTTAGCCCGAATTTGTATTTCTTCAAGCATTCTCCACCACTAACCTTTACAGAACACATGTCAAGAATCCCAATTTATTAACAGCATCCTCTAGATGTTTCTTCTCGCTGTTGTTGTCCCTACGGTGGCAACCAAGGATGCTCTCTAAGGAGCTCGCCGTGGTATACATTAGATAGCAAGGTGACATCAGGACATCTGCTACCTATCCGTTGTACAGCCTCTGGCTCTGAGAAGACAGACAAGGTAAACAGCTAACAGTAGGTGGGATAACATAACAAGGAGTGATGGGGAGGCACTGCCAGTTAATGGTTCTCAGCATTACTTGATGCAAGCCACCATAACTCTGTGGTCCATTTTTTCTTTTCTCCATCTCAAGTCCCGTCCATCGCCTCGGCACCGACCCTGGGAGCAGTTCTGCAGCTCGGCGTTTTCCGTAGATGCACATAGACACAGGTACAGGCCCCGTTATCCTTGCCTGTCACCAGGCACAGATGTAAGAGAAGGAACTATAAATCCTTCTGAAGGACCTTGCCTTTCATGAATGGTGCAATCCTCACAATAACCTAAAAAAGCGATACTATACCACCAGCTGGAGCCGGACTGGGCTTACAGGTTAAAAAAAAAAAAATATGTTTCCTTGTCTTCCCCCTGGATTTCCTGTACAAGCATCCCACCATCCTCACTCACACATACGGGTCACTTCTTCAAAGTATAACACATCTTTTCCTCCTTAATTATTTAGAAAGCATTCCTACATTTTAATGGCTCAGAAACATGGATCTTCACAT
Source organism: Arenaria interpres (assembly GCA_013399435.1). Taxonomy (NCBI): domain Eukaryota; kingdom Metazoa; phylum Chordata; class Aves; order Charadriiformes; family Scolopacidae; genus Arenaria; species Arenaria interpres. Next base: position 44,521 of record VXAK01011392.1, on the reverse strand, counting down.
GCTTGCTTACATTCCCAAATTTGCAATACTAAAAGCCCAGTCAGTGGCCTGCAGAACAGATATTTATAGATATTGACATTATAAATGCACAGAAATTAATATACCAGGTTAAGGTAGAACTAAAAGCATAATTCAGGCCTTGGTTATGTCTTTCTTATCTTAGCATGCTTGGCCTTCTTCAAAGTGTAAATCTAACTTTCAATTACAGCATTCCTCTAATGTTTTACCCATGTGTCATTGAGTTGTGCAAGCATATAGCTTTCTCATTTTTTATTCTTAAAGAAAAATACACATGAAACCGCTAGACAAGAAATCCAAAGAGTTTGCTGCTGCATCACCAACTCACCAGCAAAATATGAGGGATAGAGTTCATCTTGAAGTTCAAGTCCTAGAATCACCCATCCATTCACTTAGGATAAGCGCAGCGCTACTTTACCAGGAACTTCACACTTCCACAACGCTGGAAGGCTGCTCAGCTCCCACCGATACACATGAACACAGGATCTACGAGAGCGGTGACCAGCAGAACATCATCAACAAGCTATCAGTGAAAAGACGACGGTGGTGGCTCTCATAACAAGGCTCACTTGCCGTAGGCAGAGCTGCTGCACACACAGGTGGGATGCTGAGGGTAGCAGCTGTCTTCCCCATGTCTTAAGTACCATATGAGCACTAAAATACCCTTTACTACTGCTTGGCACATTTCATATGCTCTTAGTGATTACATACAACTGTTCACCTACATGTATTTTTTCAAATATAGCAAACACAAACCTTACAATTAAATGTAATGACACAATAGATTTGAAGTGATAAAAGAGGAAATCTGGAAATCTTTCTTTGAAAAAAAAAAAAACCCACCCAGTTTGGGTCCTTTCAGATCAAATAACTCAACTTCCTTCCTAGTTCTGAGAATATTAATTCTGTTACTAAAGAAAAAAAAACAAAAGGTGTGGTGGGCTCCACTCTTACTTTTCAGAAAAATAGAACAGTTAAAATCCCAGATTTGGATGAAAACAGAACTCATGCTCTTAAACCAGAGATGATGATCTTCACCATAAGAACTTCTCCCAGAAACAGTCAGTATATCAAGCTTAGAGATTATCCTTTTCATTTAAAGCTCCCTGTAGCTTTTTGGAGGGTTGATGTGGGCGTTGTTTCGGGTTTGGGTATTTTTGGCTTTTGGCACAATTCGGGGAAATGTTAGTGGAGTCACATCAATGTCTTTATATTATCCCAGCAAGCATCTGAAATTTCTTTGAAGATGCTCTCTAACACAATAGAAATACTTTAGTCATCTACAGTGAGAGTTGAAACATTCTAGAAATGCTCAAGGAATGGATATTTCAAAGGCACCTTCAGATCCGAATGCTCAGTTCCCTTCCAAAGAACCTTTGAATACTTAGAAAAATTGGGAAACTCAACATTCTGGTATGAGCTGTTTCCACAAAATCATGACAAAGGATTAAAGTTGTGAGACACAAGAATTTAAAATTTATATATTGATATCTTTTTCTTCATTCATCCTTCTTCTCAAACACATAAATAAAGTCTGAGAATCTCTTGCAGAGTCTTTATTCCTGAAACTGAAACCTTATGGAAAAAAACCTCAAAACATGCCTACCCCCACGGCTTGAAGTGTAACTTTCCATCTGGGAGAAATAGTTATTTGCTTTTATATCTTTTTAGGGTCAGTAAGAATAAGAGATTAGACATCAATTTTAGGGACTTGTACTGTCACATGTCTGAGTACATGCCTCGTCCTTCCTTGATCAGACTGTGAAAGTAAAAGGCCTTCAGGGGAATCATGGGGTTCTTCATGCTTCTCATCTTGGGGGAAACTCTCCTCCCACCCAAAAAAAAAAACCCCAAACCAACAAGCCCTGATTCTAAACTAATGGTTGCTACTGGTACTCAGCCAAGTTCTATAAAAATTTAGTTAAGAGAGAAAAATGCTACTGAAATATTTTAACGTGCTTGCTGAATAAGGTTCAGATTCTGAGCTACTCTGACCTTTGAGACTTGTTCCACTGTATCTCATTGCAGATTACCAAACTGCTTTCCAGACTTCTTGCTCCTCTACCAAACCACGATCTCCTCTCAAAAAGATAGCCATGGGACAGATCATCGCCACAGGGTGTGGCGTTTTTGCAGGGCCAGGGTTAAAATTGGTTGAGCAGCACTAACAAGAGCCAAACCTCCCAGAAGGTTAGAGGTGTTTTCAGCTGCATCATCTAGCACTCAACCTCTGAGATGAGCAGAATCTGAATCCAGGTCCCAGATATTATGTACATTGTATTATGGCTACTTAAAATTATGGACATCTGTTGAATAAGACTTGTCCTTTGAGATGATGACAGCAAGCTAAGTCCCACAGTTGCCACACTTGAGGGATAGGATGCCACTCAGGGAGGCCTAGACAAGCTCGAGAAGTGGGCTCACGTGAACCTCATGAGGTTCAACAAGGCCAAGTGCAGGGTCCTGCACGTTGGTCAGGGCAACCCCTTGTATGAAGGGGTTGAGGGCAGCCCTGCAGAGGACTTGAGGGTACTGGTGGATGAAAAGCTGGACACGAGCCAGCAACGTGTGCTCCCAGCCCAGAAAGCCAACCACATCCTGGGCTGCATCAAAAGAAGCGTGGCCAGGAGGCCGAGGGAGGGGACTCTGCCCCTCTACTCTGCTCTGGTGAGACCCCACCTGCCGTACTGCGTCCAGGTCTGAAGCCCTCAGCACAAGAAACATGTGGATCTGTTAGAATGAGTCCAGAGGAGGCCACAAAAATGGTCAGAGGGATGGAACACCTCTCCTGTGAAGACAGGCTGAGAGAGTTGGAGACAGCCTGGAGAAGACAAGGCTCTGAGGACACCTTATAGGGGCCTTCAAATACTGAAAGGGGTCTTATAAGAAAGATGGGGACAGACTTTCTAGCAGGGCCTGTTGCGACAGGACAAGAGGTAATGATCTTAAACTACAAGAGGGTAGATTCAGACTAGATATAAGGAAGACATTTTTTATGACAAGGGTGGTATCAGAAACACTGGAACAGGTTGCCCAGAGAGACTGCAGATGCCCCATGCCTGGAAACATCAAAGGTCATGTTGGATGGGGCTTTGAGCAACCTGATCTAGTTGAAGATGTCCCTGCTCATTGCAAGGGGGTTGGACTAGATGACCGCTGAAGGTCCCTTCCAACTCAAACCATTCTATGATCAGCTTTTCTAAAGAAAGTTTCCAAGCCATGTTTTGTTATGATGACATCTTTTGTTTTTAAAAGGCATTCTGATAAAGAAACTAAACGCGCTTAGATGATAAATACAAGCTCAGTAAAAATCGACCATGCCTTTAAAGTAAGTGTACATGTCTGATAATAGTTCATAAAACAATATTGTTGTTCCTTTTCTCAATAGAAAGAAATGTTAACAGAGAGCAAGCCAAAGGCAGGAAGGGAAGGGAGGTGCCAGGGATTCCTGGGATGTCTGATTTACTCTAAGTGGGTTCAGTTCCCCAGTGCCTTTTGTCCCATAGCAGATCCGAGGGGCATGAAGGCCAAACAGACTGGCCACGGGTATGGCTGCTGTGATCTAAGGCTTTGTACAATACTCTAACCCTTTATTTTTACGTTTTTCCACACAGATAGAAGACTGTGCTTGAGCAGCAGTAGTGACAGATAGTTGCCACACCAATAGTTATCATACCAAATCCAATCTGTTTAGCTTCATTTAAACAAGCTAGATTTCTAAAGGTTTTGTTATCCCTCGAGCTGGAAGAAGAACATCTCTTATTTATATTAGTTGCTTAAGACTCCCCTGTGTTATGCGCTGCACGGTGGTATAGTGAGAGTGTTCCATCCCGAATCACTCATCATATAAACAGAAGAGATACAGGAGATATTATTTTTCTTGCTTCTAGTAATACAGACCAAGTCACGGAACGACTAAGAAGCTTGCTTAAGGTCACATGGGATACCTGTAGCACAGCTGCAATATACTTCTATTTTTCATTCGGTTTAACTCAGACCTGTCACATCCTGATGTAGCTGTCTACCGACAGGTCTGGTGTCACCCCTCAAGAGAGACCGAAGCTGTCACTGCAGGTTCCCTCATGCAACGTTCCCACTGACTTGCAATTCTCCTTCAGCTCTACCCACATGCAGCCCCGGGCCCATTCCAGGCGTTAGCATTATTCTCAGCTCCCAGTGAAGCTTTGCTAGAAGCATTTGTAACACTTCAAAGGTAGCTTTATCTCCTACCATTAAACCTAGGGTGCCCGTTTCCCACTGCAAGCACAAGGTCTGCTCTAAAGGAACACCCACATATATTCCTTTAACCATAATTTTCCATATATAGTAAGAAGAGATGAGGCAAAGTTGAATTCCCAGCACAAACTAGTTACTGTGTACAGCAGAAGGGGGAAACCGTCCATCAGGACGACTGGCATAGCTGCAGCGATACAAATCCTTTAAGCAAACCCAGTGCTACTGAACCTCGGTAGTGCTTTGTGGCTTTGGAGAACACCACAAACACCACACGAACATTAATTAAGCACAAGGTAAAGCTGTAAATATTTTAACGGTAACCACGGCAGTTTGGGAGGCCCGGTTACCCGCTGTGGTTGTGTGCTCTGATCTGGCAGGTCCCTCAGGACCATCATTCCATCGCACCACCGCCGGCGGGTCACGATGACCGGCGTTTCCAGAACAGATGCATTCTCAATCCTGTGTTTCCAAGGGCACTCTGGAAATATGGATACGCCTGCCACTTCCACATACCATTAATTCCGGGACATAAAGTAACCGGGTGCAAGCTCTGGCATTTCAGTGCTCTGACAAGCACTAAAGAGCCACTTGGTGCAAGTGAGCATATGCTCAACTGCTTAGCAGAATCCCAGCCTTCATCGTAGACACGGGCAGTATCACAGCCATTACCATTAGGTTCCATAAAGATCTACTGCACACAGTAAACACTGACTGTATATGCTATTACAGCGCATAAACAGCAGGATTTTTTTTTTTAAACCTGCACAACTATTACATATGTACTTACAAAAGAAAAAAAAACCAAATCTGAGCTAGCAAAATTCACTTTAAAACGTATTAAAGGATCGTTACCACACTCAGTTTAAGAGCAGGACTGACATAAGTGCTAGCACAAAACATCAACAGAGCAGAGCATAAATCTTTCGAGTCCGGAAAAGACTCTTTTCGTAGGTTATTTTTCCTTCTACAGACCAACAATGTAATCGTCAAGCAAACAGAGCGAGTGAAGGAATGACTGACAGAAGGCCAGGCTTATTTTTCACTAACGTAAATGCATTCACTGCCTGGAACAACCAACAAGTTATTCCTTTCCATGGTCTTCCTGTTATATTAGCTCCTGGAAGGAAAATCTATTTGAAAAACTGATATCTTCGCACGCATACATACATTTTTTACATATATATATATTTGGATTCTCACATACGCACGTACACGGGGAGTAGGAATGTTTAGACAAACGGGGCCCCAACATCCAACCTTCTCTGAACTGCAACGACGCACGCAGACAAAGTGTGTGCTGCTTCTTTATAAAGTATATAGGATAATAGTTACTGCCTTTAAGTAATGAGGCGAGCAGGGACAAAGAACAAACCCAAAGAACAAGTTTGGAAAACCCTGGCACACTTCACACTGGTGAAAAACCACTCCAGTAAGGTGAACCTCACCACCAGCATGCACTCGTGTGCCGAGGTATGGCTCGGTGGTGGAGCCAGAGCTTAAATCCCCAGCGAGCTGCTGCCTTCAAACCTCCGACGCTAGGACTTCTCCTAGTAAGGACCCCGGCGGCCTCCTGCCGATGAGGGGAAAGCGTGAAGCATGGGAAATTTCAAAGCAGCAGACAGAAAAGGCTTCGCAGAGAGAAGGAGACAGATCTTTATATAGGCCCAGAAAGAGCCAGGTATGTAAACATTTGCACAGCTATAAGCTCTAGGAGTACTCCCATTGTAATCAACGAGATCTCTTAAACATGCTTAACGTGAGGCTTGTGCTTACATACCTGGCATAAATGGAGACAGAACAAGCAACCGTGGGGCCTGCTGACAGGAGGGTTTCCAGCGCACAGGGACAGCGAGCGATGGGGTCACAGACCCAGCCTCACGTTTTCCTAAGAGCAACTGATAATTCTGGATGGCCAGTTAGTTATTTCCGTATCTCTAAGCATCAGCCTTACCCTAAGAAACATATATACACACATTTAAAAAAATACATATATGTGTGTGCGCATGTGTATTTTTTATATATATTTTTGTTTAGAGATTTATATACAAAAATCGGTCCTTAAGCTACAAGATGGGCACTCGCAACTTCTGAGGTTTCCAAAGCTAACAGCAGATGCTGTTACAAACTGGGACCTAAATGTCAAGTACCAACGTTGCTTAAGTGCTACTTAATTAAAATAGAAGAGAAATAGCATTCGTGTATTAATTCAGTCATTCACGAGGCTTTTATACATTCACAGCAAGAACCTAACTTACCCTTCAAGCACTCCAGCAACTTTAGGCCCTCTAAGTTTTCACCTAATGGCATTTTATTCGCAGAAGTACCACATCTCTGTGTGTGAACTAAGAGCTGTCTTGATCTCTCTAGCTTTGTTAGGTCAGGTATCTACTGTCTAGGTACATCCCACAGCTTCCTCTTACAGTCTGTAGCCCAGAGCATCATATGCATAGGTCACTTGTTCCACAAAAGCGACCTTCGCTCTCAACAACATGCCACCAAGGACACTAAAGGCAGAACAAGTCTGCCAAGACAAAGTCTGCCAAGTCAAAGAGATACTCTGAATACTTCAGTGAAACAAACAGACGTATCAGTTAAATACAATTTAGCATGAAACATATTTCAGTCCCAAACAGACAGAGCGGAGAGTCACAGTTATCTGTGCAACAGGAGCAGAACTTTGACCAGTGCTTTTTACAATGGAAATACCAAAGCCTACACTACATAAAAAGAATACCTGACATATCACATACCATGAAAAAGAATGAATTGAAATTAATGGACATATGGAATCCACATGTGTGAGTAAAAAATGGAGGGTTAATTATTCATATATTATTACTCAATCAATGAAGAGAGCTTAAATCTCAACCCGCGCTCCAGAATTTTCAAGTCAGTAGGAATCCACTATTAATCTTGAAGAACTAGATTAATTATGTGCACAAAAATGCTTTAATAACATGATATGACAAGAAAAAAAAATTGTCAAGTCACATCATACAAATCAATATCCATTTTCTAAAGAAAAGCAAGAGAAAGAAGGAAAATATCATGTTTAGAAATGGATTTAAAAAACAACTCTCGCTTTTTCTACAAGAAATTAAATTTTGGTTTAAGGCATTTCTTTGCGTCACCAGAATCCACAAATGCAGATTTAGTTTCTCCAAGCAACTAGCTGATTTTCTTCTTGAAAAGGGAACTGCACCACATGCATTAGAAGCCTTAAAAAGAAAAAAAAAAAACAAAACAATAGAGACCCCAAACCAATCAACCTCTTCTGCTTTTTGCAAAGAAAGATTAGGGAACACCAATCCCCTGTTTCAGCATGCAGAATTTTTCTTTCCTGCCTTTGTAACTCTTGCTAAAATCCACTGCTTTTTCAGACAACACTTCTGTTATCTACATCAAGCTCAGAAGAGCTGGGTGTCATGATTTCATTCTATTAGATGATATGGCTGCACCTCTTTAGATACCTTCCAGAGATCTCTTTTCTAGGCAGAAATGCATGTTCTTTAATAAGGGAGATGAGATATCCTCACTATGGCATCACTGTTACACCAGCAGTGCCCTGCTGACAAGGATGGATGCTTTTCTCGTGACGGCAGCAGAGCGAGGAGGGTGGTGTGAGAGACCACAGCTCATGGCTCCACTGCATCTGGGACTAAGCATGGTCTTAAACAACATGCCTCTGGCTGTTTTTCACTGTGAGGTGAAGTCTACATTCTCTGAAGAGAAGCTGTACTGGAAGACAGGACGTTATTGCCTAACAGTCAGTGCTGCCATGATGGATATCCCACTACTAGCCATAGCCCTCTAGTCTTCCACATGTCTACACGGAAGCGCTCTGCTGCACACTCCCATCAGCACCTTGCACGGCCCCTCTGTGGGCCTGGTTGCCCCCACATGGTGAAAATGCCAAGTGAGCACGATCTCTGTCCTCACAGTTTCCTGCAGAGGAGACGGAAAGCAGAAATCCAGTCGCTGGGGCGTTCGGTTTGAAGAGCTAGACTTGGTTAAGCTCCCCACTACCTCTGCTCTGATTTGGCAAGAGTTAAAGAAGTTAGAGGATTAGAGAAAACAAGTGTCCTGTTATTTTAGAAAAGTTAATTCCTGGAATGATTGCTGCCAGGGGTCCACAGCAACAGAGCAAACAAAAAGGGAGAGATTCAGGGTAATTCTTTCCTATCAAGTTGGCATGCGCCCCAGAGATTGTTCAGCAATTCTCCCGGATCAGCGAGAGAAAGTCAGCTGTGGGAACCCAGCCTTGCCTTTGCAAGCATCAGCAACTTTATAAACACCCAGCAAAGGGCCTCCAAAGTGAGCAGAAACATGAAACCCCGGGCTGGGTTCCCAGCTGGTGTAAAAGGGTGTCACTCCACCCACGGAAAGGCAAGCTCGGTGGTTTTAGCTCTCCTATGGAGACTATGCTCCCAGGTACGACTTCCAGGCTGTGGTCAGGCTTTGCAACGTGACTGCGTGCGGAGGCTCTGTGGGAATCTCCCTCTCGGGTCTGCGTGGGCAGCAAAATTGCTCCCCGGCTGCAGCAGAGACACATGTTTCTTAGACCATATTAGGGATGAGGAACCGACCTTAGATGGGGCACCTTCCAACTGCCCCAGCAGCACAGCGCCACAGGCCACCACACTCAGAGGACTGGAAGGAGCATATTTGCCCCTTATCAGCAATAAAAAAGTGGCAAAGGAAGATTAACCTAAAGTTAACCACACAGGATTCCCCCGGGCGCCATTAGGCCGAGCTAAGAGCCAGGACACAAACTCAAGGGTTAAACCGCATGCCTCTCAGAGTACCCATTAAAAGAAAAGCCCTTGTCTTCAGCCAACTGCAAATCCAGTATTCGGCAAAAGTGAATTAAAGTGGCTGGAACAGAGCTCTTCTAAAGCAGTTTACATTGGACAGATCACAAGAACAATAATCACAAAACATGCTTTCTGTGAACCTTCCAAATTATCACATTTCTTCTTTTGACAACAACAGAAAACATTCAGAAGGGGGGAGAAAAAGTATGAAATTCAAGGGATAAGGGTAAGGCAATTTTAAGGGTTAAGGGTCTGAAATAGGGACAAAAGCAAAAAAAAAAAGCAGAAGAGTCAAGTCTTTTGAGTGTAGCTCAAACTCATAGTGATAGGAGAAATCAGATACTTTCTTGGTAACCAAGTCCAAAAGCCCAACAAGAAAGATAGCCGGTTTTCTCAGAATTTATAGCTGATGAACAAAACACTACTTATTCATATCACTGTGATACCCAAAGGAAAATCAGTACCTCATTACGCTGGTCAAACACCCAGAAGCAGGCAGTCCTTTCCTAAAGAGATTACAAAGCAAGTGGATAAACCAGAAGCCAGAAGGGGAAAGAGCAACCAAAATAAACCCTCGATGGTCAGGAGAGAGCCCAGGATTCTGCCCCCCTGCCCCCAGCTGAGAACTAAACCACCTGCTGCAAATTTCTGAGCATTAGTTTCAGGTGAGAGACATCATGGCACCTGGGCCTTCTGGTACTTACAGACCTGCAGTGCTCTTAGTGCTCTGGCAGTTTTGCTGGCTTTCCTTCCCAAAGTCAGGCTTTCTTGTCAAGCTTGGAAGTAAAATAAACCAAAGAGCAGTTAACACTCACAGGTTTGGCATGGTAGAGTATCCCAAATCATGTAGCTAACAGCCACCAGGAGCCGCCCAGCCCCACAGGCCCTCTTCATCCCCATACAGAGGCCCTGAAGGCCTCTCAGCTGCACGGGACTGAATTTCAGGACTTTCCTTCCCAAGAAATAAGGATCAAAGCACTTTTTTAGTTTCTAAATTACCTCACAAGGCCTCCCGCCTTCATCTGGTCCCCCCAAAATCGTGCCCCAACCCCACACCCACACTGAGGCCTCCCTGAAGGCCGGCCTCTCTCCTCACAGGGTGTAAGCTCCATCGGGCCCAGCTGGCTCCCAGCCCGCCCTGCTGATGGGCCCAGGTGTCCACGGCCCCTGCAATGCCCACCCCAGCCTTCCCTGCAGGAGGAGGGAGGACACCACCACATTCCAAGATCTCAAGAATGACCTTGATACCACCTCCTTTCTGCCTTAATGTTCTGTTTTGGGGCTGTTCTTAACGGAGCCCAAGGTGCAAATCCGCTGCTGGGGCACCTATACCCAGCTGCTCCTCTGGGGCAAACACTACATCGTAGCCTGTAGTTGTAAAAACAAGGGTGCTTTTCAGATGGTAATGTCTAAAATTAGCATCTTTTGAGCGACAAAAGCCTTTCAAATACTCTTTCAAATACTCTCAAGTTTCTTCTGAGCTTAAAGTGAGGAAAAAAAATAAGGTTTCAGCATGGCGGGTCAAAAGATGAGTTTCTGTCGTCATTGTTGGAACAACAGTTTCTGTTTTTTCTTCCTTCTCAAGCTGATGCAGTTCTACGCTGACTTGCGTGGAAACTGAACTAGTTTCCTTTAAACTGTAGGGTTTGACATGACTGTGTAAGTCATTCAATTTCTCTTCATTTTTCAGTTTGAGAGCGGATTGCAAAACTGGGTATTAGCTGCAATCAAATGGAATCCTCTTTTTTAATTTTTTTTTTTTCCTGGGTGGATAATTTCAGTCACTAATCAGCAAGGCTCAAACAACAGGCTTAGCAAGGTTTGAGCAGTTTTAAATTTCCTCTGTATTTGAACACGCAAGATTTCAATCCCTTCTTCTGGAGTTCAAATATTTCAGTATTTCCTGGAATGCATACGAGCGTTACAAACATAATCGGGCTGAAATTCACTTTCAAAACATTTTGGCGTTACAGATTCAGACCTACTTTTAAGTGTAGGCCAGATTTCACGTTCATTTGTGTCCAGGAAGTTCAGAGGGCTCCACGCGCACACCTTGAAAGCAGAAACAAACCATCTGAAATTAATGAGGTAAGTGTGGGTCCCATCTTTCTATCTGGGAAAGGTGGAGTGAAAAGTTCAAAACCAAAAACTATATATAAAATCACGACTATTAATTAAATGCTGAGCCAGAATGTATCAAAGGCAAAGGAAGTAATTCCATGTGCTCCACTTGGCATGGGATCAGGCCCTTCGTTTGAAATTTTGCAGGGTGAGGGACATGGAAAAGAACACAGTATAACCTTCTGCTTTTCAAAAGGCAAAGTCTCTTGCCTACCCTTCTAGGGAATTTTCTAACCAAGATCAGCACATACCTCCAGATCAGGGAACTGATCCGGAATGATTGCCTAGCTCGTTTGAGTATATTTTCCAACATTTAGAGAACTTCTGTTTGCAGTCAGTTTTCCCTGGGTTCCTCCTTGCGCTGGCGGCAGAGGTAGCTCTGCTTGATGCTTTTTCTCCATGTGCCTGTCCTCCCCTGTGTGATTTCACACCTCTGCTTGGTAACCACCAGGCACACACCAGTGAGCAAAACATGCAGTGCCCAACGCCTTCCTGCAGCCCTGCTGAAATCTCACCATTGGGCTACCTCAGGTCACTGCCTTTTTGTGGCTATGATCATTCACCACAGCCTTAATGCCACGCATCACTATTAGAACGACCAGAAGGATCACCCACAGCAACATATATGACAGATTTTTCTCATTATTCCAAGGCCCATCACCTCTCCTCTCCACCCCTCTCCGTTTTTGCTTCTTTTCACTTTTTTATCTTTGTCTTTCTTTTTCCTTCTTTTATTTTTTTCTCTTCCTTTTCTTGTTTGTGTTTTTTTTTTCTTTTTCTCTCTTCCTTTTATTTTCTTTCTCTCTTTTGCTTTGTCTGTCTTATTTTCTTTTTTCCACCTTATATGTAAACCTGTCTTTTTTCAGCTGCTTCTAGTGCTGCCAGTAGTTATTCCTGGGAATATACATGGCAGCTAATCTCCCTAACCTTAATGTAACTATCCCAGTCAGAAAATGAGATTAACTTCCTGAACTTTTTGCAGTTGCTGCCAGAAAGGCCAAACTCTTAAAGTTTGTGATCTCAGTTTTATACGTAAGCAACCACTAGGTACAAAGATACTATCTGTTTATACCCAAATGATCTGTGGAGGTCTTTCACAAGACCTTTGGGGAGGCATCTCTCCTCTTCAGTAATGGGAGATTGGGAAACTGCGGTTGTTCACATTGGTTTTACGGGAAAAATAGAATGTCCTCACTTTGCAAAACAATTTAACTTCTCTGCTATGCTGCAACACATGCATTTTAAAATCAACACAATGGCTCTGCAAGACAGACAATGGATTCCATCTGTCTAAACAGAGATGGCCTCTGCTATCAGGTCAGCTCGCAATCTCTAGTTTGTCCATCTGATTGGAAAGTACCAAACTACATACAGGCAGCTTAAGAGAAGGGAACGGGACTTGCCCAGCATCAAACAGGAAATCTGTGGCACGCAGATTTTCTGATAACCCTTGGTTAGCCCAACAACCACCGGACCAGTCTTCTTCGCATGAGGATAAACCCTTAAAAGCTATGGAAGCCAACAGAGCTATGAGAAATCCCACCATTTCAAAGCCTGCTCCTTTATCTGCTGTTACCAATCTTCATCCCACCTTAAGAGTTCAGTTTCTGGCTCCTTTTCTGTGAAGAATTTGAAGTACTGCCTTTGATTTTATTTGTAGAAAGAGGTGGGGAATGCACTTGACCCATCCAATTAAGACTGCTTTCAATCACACAGTGCTTATTTTCATAACACTGCAAATATTCATATCCGACCCATTCAAATGCATGCTGCATAAATGAAAGAGCATCTATTTCAATTTATCAAGTAATATCAGCTTGATTCCAGCATTCAGCTGCTGATTGAATGCCCAGGTAGTACTATCAACATCCAAATATCCAAAAAATACTGCTAGCAAAATCATCAGCAGAATTCACTTCCAATAATCTCCTAAAACAATCAGGTCCCTGAAGCCCAGAAAACCAAGCTGGACAAATTCCAGGCCTGCAAGAAAGCCAGCAATGTCCTGCGTTTTGTTCCACAGACAAATCTATGTACAAGATATGTTGCCAGCTCCATCAACTTTATCACAAATTTTGCTATTGCTTCTTTTCCTTTTAAAACCTCATCCAGGTATATTGTTCTATCATACTATTTTAGAACTCTCTTCTAATTTATTTTTAACTGCTCCTGATTGTTTTAGGATCTGATTGTGGGTATTTGAATACTTAAGGTTGGCAATAGTCCACATTTCTCACAATAAGCTACTCACAGAAAAGGTTAGGATTTCTCCTTTCTTCAAACACATTCCAGTAAGTGAGTCTTCTACTGATGTCACCTACTAACATTACTAACAGTAAAGTCATCAATGCAACTACAAATATTGTATAAAGCCTCATGGGGCATTTGACTTGAGAAACAACTAAATTTTAGATAATACTATAATTTAAATTGAAAGTGCAATGACGAGAGGGAAAAAAACCTTTCTAACTCTACCAAGGAAACAAAAACCTCAATGATTTAAGGTTTCTGGATGAAAGCATAGAAAAATATGAATTTTTTTCCCATAGGAAATTAAAGAAATGAAGGTTTGTGTACCTGGAACGTCCCTAATTATTTTAAAACATCTCCAGAGGGAAAGTATGTTCATACTTTGTCTATAATCAAATAACACAATCCAGCCTATTCAAAAAAATTCATGATGCTGCCTTAGGTTCAGAGTCAAAGTCCAATGAAATCAATGTTAGTTCACCTTTACTGCCTTCAAAGGGCAATGGATTAGGCTTTTAATTCTCCGATGCTTATGGCACAAAATAGATCTGTTAATGTTTTCTAATAGTTTCCATAGTTGTGGAGAATCAATTGCTCAGTCAGAGGTACAATGCTCTGGAAATACATGCTATAAAACTCCACGAATGCAGTTGTAAATGCAAAGCAGATAGGAGAACCAGTGCCTTAGGAGAGAATTCGAAGAAGGCAAGTCCGTAAAACCACACAAAATGAGTCAGCAAGCGGGACAGAATCTTCAAAAGTATTAACAAATGTGAACTTGTTAACAAATTAACAATTCTTACCAAATTAACATAATTGACTGAGAGCAGCAGGTCCTCACACCTCAACCGGTTTGCAAGCAGGATCTCCTGCCATTCTATTTGGTCACGTAAGCTCTTGCCAGCTCTGCTGCTGTTACAGCCAGAACTGTTCCACAGAGGTCTGGGGAGATTTGGGCTGCAGGTAATGCATCAGCTTTACTTACCATACCACCAAATCCGGAGTTTTCTATCAACACAGATGTAACTGAGTGTAAGTCTCAAGCAGTGTTTTCTCTTTGATCCTGGTAACCCTTAAGGTCCTTTCTCTGTCTCAAGCTGTTCCCCATCAAATATGTCCCTTAAAGCCCAGAGAATTTAGCAGAGTGGATATGTTACACCAAATGGGCAGAATTGCTTAGGAGTACGGGCAGTTGGACAACGGGTTTTGCTCCTGAAAACCTGAATTCAGAAAAATGGCGCCCCAGTGACTCACTTCTAGTCTTGTAGAGTGACTGCTTCATGATCCCGTTTTCCTCTGGCTAGATTGCATTTCCCATTACGCAGCACAGTATACTCTCTTGATAAACTTGTGATGTATCACTGGAGCCCCATGGCCACCTGGCCTGAAGATGAAAGGGGCATGACGTACTTCAACTGCGATTTGCAGGAAGCTCCGCAGTGGCATTGCTGAATCAGGATTTCCATCTTCCAGCTGAAAGCCTTCACTTCCAGCTTTGGGAGAGAGAAAGGGTTTTGATGAAAAGACCAAAAAAGTTATGAGAACTGTCACTTTTCTCACACAACATTTGCTTTAGTCAGAGGCTCAGTCCTCTAGGATAAGAGAGTGTCGGTGGGACACGTACACACTACTCTGCATTTTCATATGCAACTTTTTTATGTGAAACTTTAGCTTGCCCAAGAACGGATCTGTAAGAGATGAGAGCTACACATGCATTCCTCTACCAGGTTACACACCTTTAAATTCCTTCTTGGACTCTGAAGCTCTTTTGGAAGGTTTGGGGTGGCTTTTAGAAGCACAGAAGCAACTGCAGTGACTTGGGCACCTCTCAGCCTGCTTTCCCGAGTACCTCGTAAATAAGCAGTGCAACACTGCTCACTGTAAATTAGACCATCACGGAGGCCTTTCAAGGCAGGTAGTTTAGTCTACCCTTTACCCTGTGATTTTTAAGAATTTCTTGTTAAGTGAGGGCTAATTGGCGCTTGCTAATTCACTTTTATATGTAGCTCTGGAGAATAAATAAAAAAAAAAAAATCCTAAAAATTAACAACTTGTCCCCGCCTCAACCCTCGCTTGGCCCCCCTTCAATGCTTGACACAGCCTCTGCCAAAAAAAAAAGAGAGATCTTGTTGCAAGAGTTTCATGGGGCCTTGGCATATGAGATCCCAGGCATTTTTCTCACACGTCCGATCCAACTCCCAGTCACAAGAGAAACATACAGTAATTGAATTGATTGGTTGTCACCTTTAAAAAGGTGGCTATATCACTGTTTTATCAGCGTATTTTTATCACACTGGCCAGCGTCATGCAGCCCTCTGTGTAGGGAGGTTACTTGATCCGGGAGGAACTGCTCTGAGGTTGGTTGTGTGCTTTTTTTCACCAGCTAATAGCGTTTAGCGTTTCACCGGGCCACATTAAACTCAATGTACAAGCAGTTAAGAAAAGTACTGTATCTGGCACTGTTTAATGTCACTGACGTGAAATGTGAGCAGCTGTGCCAGCATTCCTGAACTCTGAAAGTACTTTACCTTTCCTCTGTCTTTTGGCAACTAGATACATTTTAATACATTTTGGGGAAATAAATACGTTTTAAAACAGTGCTATAATGTTAGGAAGGTCAAAGGATTAACTACGGCTTGTCATTTAGATATTAAAAGAAATCATGAACATTTGAGTCATAGTTGTGCCTAGCTGCCTTTTACCTCTGCGTCCACCAGGCTGAGAACTTACAGTGCCCTGTGCGTGGCAGAGCTGTACGACAATGTAATGAAAATGCTCTCCCCCAGTTTTTGAGTGTGCCCCCACACCCACTGGAAGAGCCATCCTGACTGCTACTTTAGCCTTAGCACGTTGTCATGAGGCATCTTTGGGCTCAGCTTTAATTTTTGCAGAAGCCAGGCCAAAACTCTGATTAATATCAACAGGCACCAAAAGCTTCTCCTTCAACGAACTTAAAAAAAAAGACAACCTTTATATTTTGTATGTAAGTCAAGAATGGGGATAGTTTTTTCCTTTCACTGCTTGTTTTTATATTAAAAAAAAAAATAGAGAAAATGACAATATAACTCTTTTTTCTGTTGATTTTGATTTCATAAACCTGAGAAGAAAAGGTGCATTTGCCTTACAGCACAATTAAGTGATGCCTTTCAACAGATGAATCTTCACATGAATATGGCCTCACTGGTCTTTGCACATAGGCTGTACAGCTGCCAAGGCTGGTGGGCTTCTGCTAGTGGGCAACTTGTTCCTCCTGGCCACTCATCAAAGGACACCTACTTTCAAATGACAATTCTAGGGTACCCATTGCAGACAACAGTGCAGGGACTTCCAAGTGTGTGGGAAGATCCTGGGGAAGAGATATCAGGAACAAGATCTGTGTAGGAGCAAGAAAAATCCGTTACTATCCATTTGCCTGTTGTTTGATTGGAATTTTCTTCTGATGCATTAAAACATCCCCCAGCGAGATCCTCAGGCTACGTAAAACCAGCCTGACTCCACCAGTTTTGCAGTTTTCTCTGTGATTTATACCTGGTGAAGAGCTTTACTAGCTTGCATGGAAAAGAAAGGAAGACAGTTATATGAGGGGGCTGAGGAAACATTTTTCATGGTCAAGATAATACAAGAACAATGGGATCCCCCAATGCAGAGAATGGAGCCCAAGAGGCCGCGGACCACGGAGTCAGAACAGATGCCAAAATGGAAATCTCCTTTTCCAATGGTAGTTATAGCATCCTGGCAAACAGCTATAGGTGGATTCAGTCCTGGACTGAACAGGCGTGTCCTGTTTCTCTTTGGTTGTTTCTTTTTTTCAATACAGTGATGTATAAATCAAGTCCAATTAAAGCCAATAACACACACACTCACATCATGGCAGCACCAGCAGGTTCCTTCCCAATTTAAGCAGAGAAAAAAACAAAACATTAATTGCCAGAGGCAGCTGTGTATAGTCATTCATAACCACTTGCCTTCTTTGAAATTGGAGGAATCTCAGTATATGAGGTCCAGAATCCCATGTGATGGTTGATTTCCAGTTTTGCAGTACAAGAGAAAACCATTTTGAAATTACAAGATTGTCAAAATGCAATTGAGCTCTAGAGACACGCATTCCTGAAGATTCCTGGGGAGAGTGCAGTAAATTTTGTAAATAGTCTTTTTCTGCATTCATTTGTTCATTTTTAGAGGAAAAGAGTACTATAACACCTTAGATATTAGCAAGACAATTATTTAACTGTCCTCCCAATCATCCAAAATCAAAGAACCAAACCTTGTAAAAGGGCAAAATTTCATGATCAGACCTTGGAAGCTACAGGACTTTTTAAGCTTCCAGACACCCACCTATTTAATGACTTCCATTTATTTCCGACTTGAACAAGAGTTAGGAACAGTCTGTGTGTGAGCGTATGACTTAAGCACTGAGAAGGCAAAATGGTATCTGGATTTCTCTTACCACAGTAAGCACTGGAGGCGAGACAAAATAATGTCTCTGATTATCCCTTTAGGCATTTGACTGTCAACATAGCAAAGAGGAAAACGCTAAAAAAAAAAAAGAAAAGAAAGGGAAACACTGCTTGCGTGTGAACTCTGCATGAAATATATTATGGAGTTAATAGCCCAATATTTAGCTGATTTAAACCAGCATTATTACGTTACAGTCAAAGAAGCTCTGCCAATTTACTGTAGCTAAGGATGTGGTGATTAGGTATTTCCATTGTGTGGAAAAGCTCAGAAAAATAGAATTTTTTAGAAATTCTTGAACAAAACTGAGCAATATTTTACTATATCTTATGTAAGTGATCTTTAGAAATGGGAAAAAAGAGAGCCCTTAACAAAGTAAAACCAGCAAATTTGTTTGTGAATGTTATTTGACAGTGCTAAATAGTGCATTAGTAAACAAAGTTCAGTTCAATACCAGATTATCCATTTTATGTGAAGCTGAATTCCAATTGCTGCTTTTCTCATTAAAAAAGGGATGTTCCCCTTAGATTAAAAGGAAGGTGGACTATATCAAAACCTCTTCCAATCCAGCTTCAATTCTTCCCCCATGGTGTCCCTATTCTCAACTCAGACTTATTTCTATATTTATTTAAGAAGTCACTCTTCTAGGATCTCATGATGTCTTTAGCACATGGTCGGAGTATGGAGTTTGGTGCCAGGAATGCAGTGCAAGAGAGAAAAAAAAAGAAAAAAAAAAAGAAAAAAAAAGGAGAAGATCTGAAAAATAGAACACAAAAACACAGAGAAAACAAGCAAACAAATGAACCAAAACACATTGGGCTTCAAAAATGAGCAACCACAGTGGGGTTCCGCTGCAATTTGATTATGTAATAACCTCCTTTTCTTCCCCCAGAAGGTAACGCAGAGTTGTGAAGTTCAAATGTAATACAGAGGATGTTGTTTGTTAGCATGGAAACAAAGTGACAAGCTAGTTATAATGCCAGGCCTGTTTCCGATACTTTGGGAGAAATAGGGAGGTTATGTGTTGAGTGTCAATTTGAGTTAGCTTTATTTAGGTCCAGGAACAGAAAGGCTTTGCCTCGCTCCCAGGGCGCGCACAACAAAGGTTAGACCCTTCCCATACGCTGAGTTTACTTTAGCTGTAAATTATATGCTGCAGTAGAGGAGCATGGCATTTCTTCTGTGAGTGAAGTACTGCCAAATTGGGTTGCAGGGAAGGAACGGCTCTGCTTTAATCTTTTCCTTACTATTTTCCACGGATCAAATTCTTCCGCCTTCTCGCAGCGCGTGGCGCCTTACTCTTAAAAGCAACCCTCCTGCAGGTAATACTAAGTTTGAGGAAGGTTTGTCAGCTCTCACCCTGTTTTTAATCCTGGGGGTGGGACTGAGTAGAAAGTTTTGCACGGATTTTAACCTGCGTTTTCTTCATCGTGAAAGGTGCTTTGGATGGCAATTTGGGTCAGTACCTACCCACAGAACTAGACCAAAAAGTGTTCTGGTGTTTGACATTCAGCATACGGGTTTGCGTGGATCAATGTTTAATTAAAGGTACCGTGGGCCTTTCTGAATAAAATTACAAAAGACTATTCAATCACCGTTTGTCTATCAACCGGTCTTGGAATAGGCTTGTTTCATAACTGAAGAACTGTGCCAATTTCAGCTTATTTCTGCTAGCACACTGGGATTGTCATGACCATGCAACGTAATAGAGAGGTATATTGGGAATTGGGAATACCCGGGAACAGAAATCAGTTTTGCAATGGTGACTCAACCCATGATTTAAAATAGAGATGAACAAAGAGTTAATGACTGATGATTCTGTTCAAAATGAATCAGATCAACCACCAATTTGTACATAATTGGTTTTCTACTAAAATAATTGTACAAGACAGCCTTCTGCAAGTGGAGAGTCTAGTATACAGATTTTTAAGGTTCTGCTTCTTTTCACTAACATTAGGTCCTTCTGGGGACAAACGTTTAAGTAATTACTGTAATTATGATAAGAACTCCATTTCCCATATGAAGTACAGAAAATGAGTAGCCACACAGGACTGCATAATTACATTTACCCCCACCTCCCCCAAGAAAATCTTTCACTCAGACAGTATGAGATTGTTTATTTGATACATCAGTGTTAAAATCATACAAACACACATGGAAGAAAATTAGGAATTAAATTATGTCTTCTCTTTGAGTCCCATTAGGGGAGCTGAAGGGAGCAAAGAGAGGACAAAGTAATGTGAACTCAGTGTGAAGGAATGTAGCTAATGTTCCTTATCTGACCTCATGCTGAGCCACAGCACCAGTGCGGAGCAGCTCTTCTATGGCATCATCCTCGTAACCCAGCGTGCCCTTCAGTATCTCCACTGTATGCTGTCCAACAAGCGGAGGTGGTTTGGGATGTGACACAGCAAATTCACTGTACCTGACGCCCGGTCCTGTGAAAAAAGAGCAGACAGGAGGAAAATTATTTTCAAAAGCTACTGCCCATATTTATATTTCAGTTAGTTCGAAGGGAAGTATCTAACTTTCACGACAATCTTACCACAGTCCTTATCACAGAAATGTTATATTTTGGAATTATAGATTACAAATATTCCACTTCAGAATAACGTACCATACCAATAAGCCAGTCTTAAGTAGCTCACCCAGATGTGGAATTGCTGAATATTTGCCCAACGTTGAGAAAGTCTTCCCCTTATTCCCAGCGGTGTGTACATCGGGGTGCTCCGAGTTGTACTAGATCAAGGTCTATGCCCAAACAATGCCCAGCCCACACAATGGGAGGTGGTGGAGAAATCCCCACACTCTGCCTACAACAGGAGGCAGCACAACCAAAAGAACACAATGAAATGTCACGTGCAAGAAGCTGTTACTGGTGTCGGAGCGGTGCACCAGACAGGGGGAAGCACCATCTCCAGTCAGCAACAGTTGAGTACCCTGCAGCGAGCTCATGACCTTGCAGTGATGTAGAACTCACATCATGAACAGCAAAGATGTTCCCAGCTTGTTTTATGTTTTCTATCAAAAATAAAGGTAGCAGCAGCCGTAAGAAACTCAACAATGGTTTATTTACTCTGGCAAGAATAATTTCAAAGGCGGAAATCACTTAGGGAGGCTGGCAACAATAAGAAGATTAGGTCTATTGCAGGTTGTCAGATTTCACTTTTTAGCAATCCTCTGCAGTGAACTGAACAGAGATTCCAGTATAGTTCCTTACGGACTAGTAGCTATACCATTACTGTCAGCCTCAGAGGAGAGAACGAGCCACAAATTTACTCTGGGGTCAAAACTGAGGTACACGTTTGGTGTATGCACAGAATGACTAACTGTTTCATAGAGAAACAGATGAGACTCATTTCCCAAATTGTCAGTTGAAAACTTTAGTACAAAATTCAAGAACCTTTGATGCCTTGGACAATTGGCAAAAGGATTCCTCTATTCCTATTTATGGTCTTTGTTACAGCCTCTAAAAGAATTTACAGAAAAGGTTACACGTACTTATGTCTTTGCCTATGACACTGCAGCTTTACTTAGAAACACAAAGAAATACATAGGACACCTTAATAGGCAGAACTGTGTTTGACTTCTTCCTGAAGGAGCAGGATGTCAACCAGCAAGGGAAATGAACCACAGCAAGAAGCCACCCTATCAAGGCATGAATCAAAAGTCCACGACTTGAGTTACTACTTATTTGAGGAGAGATGCTGACACAAGCCATGCGGCATGCCCAAATATGCCATTTTTACAACAGTCTTCATCAACTGTGATCAAATCATTAATACAATAAAGGTATCCACTTCTAAGCGGCATAAAATAAGGTAAAGGATACTTAGAGAAACAGTTTTTTTAGAAAAACAGGTACATTCCTGATGAATATGCTCCTGGAAGAGGGCAGGTATGGTTCCTGTGTTTGAAAAGAGGTTGAACTGGGAAATTACAGACCAAAGTTTTTAACTTCAAGTTCCATTGAATACTGTAGCAAAGAATCATGCTGAAAATACTCAGGAGATGAGAAACAGCCAGCATGTATCTGTTAAGAACAAACAGTGTATGCCTGATCTCTTCTCTTTCTACCAGAAGAAGGGCCGGAGGGGAGATACATCCCATCTAACTTCAGATGCCAATAGCCTAGATATAGATGTTTAGTTGCTTAGACTCCCTTTGGAGTTAATACAGATGAAAAGACACATTTACAGTGTAGTTCTTCTAAGACACTGGTAAATGTCTAAACCCGGCCAGATGAATTGTGATCACCTATGTTTCTCCATAAAGGAGAGGGCAGCCAAATACCTTAGATGCAGAGCTCTACCACCCAGACATCTAAAGTCAGGTGAGATGACCCTCCAACCACTAGGATGTCAGATCAAGATTTGACTTTCAGAAAGAAAATTCTCTGATATTTCTCATAAACTCACTAAAGAAACATGGTCTAGGTAAATCTGAAGCCAGGAGCAATACTGAGAGGGAAATCATATTCAGAGAATTCCTACCTGGCATGATCTAAACCAGAAGAATGTTTCAAGCGAGCTCCAAAGAAATCTGTTCAGGATGAAACATTAATCAGTACATTTTTTTGGGCCCTTCACACAGAAAAGACCTTGAGGGGCTGGAGTGGGTCCAGAGAAGGGCAATGGAGCTGGTGAGGGGTCTGGAGAATTAAGTCCTATGAGGAAATGCTGAAGGAGCTGGGGGTGTTCAGCCTGGAGAAAAGGAGGCTGAGGGGAGACCTTCTCGCTCTCTGCAACTCCCTGAAAGGAGGGTGTAGCCAGGGGGGGTCGGTCTCTTCTCCCAAGTCCCAGGTGATGGGACAAGAGGAAATGGCTTCCAGGTGTGCCAGGGGAGGTTCAGATTGGAGATCAGGAAACATTTTTACAGGAAAGGATTCTTAAACCTTGGAATGGGCTGCCCAGGGAAGGGGTTGAGGCCCCATCCCTGGAGGGATTCAAAAGATGGGCTGGGGTTGACGTAGCGCTGAGTGACACGGTTTAGTGATGGTTTTTGTCAGTCACGTTGATGGTTGGACGTAAAGGTCCCTTCCAACCTAGACAATTCTATGATTCTGTGGGTTTGCTGATGGAACTTAGATCATGCCTGTTCAGGTTTCTGAGGACTTCAAGCTAAAACTGACAGTGAAGCAGATGCCCTGGCTACGCTGGAGAAACGGTCTGATAAAACAGGGTGAAATTCAATAACATCAAGGGCAAGGAACTGCATTCAGTTTGATAAATGCAGGGCAGGGGACAAATAACAAGGCAGGAATAGCTAGGGGTTATTCTAGATCACAAAGTGAAGATGAGTCAACAACACGATGCTGTTGCGAAAAAGGCAAGTGTCATACAGAGATGTACAGACAAGAGAGAAGCCTGCAGGACACATGAAATAATCTTTTTGCTCTAGTTAAAGCTGGCAGGCACAGCTGGAGCAGTGTCTGGTGTGGGGCCCCCACTGCACAGCCATCTGGAACACCTGAAGAGGTTCTACAGGACAGCAACTGAAATGATCAGAGAAAACACGACAAACTGAACAAAGTGGGATTGCAAAGGGCTAGGGAAAAACCTCTTCAAAACTGCCTTCAAAAAAAGTGAAAAACAACCACCACCACCGCCGCCAAAACTCCCAATCCCCCCAAAAATCTATGCAACCTTTCTGCAATCCTTTTTCATGTCCATGATGAATGAGAAATAATTTGTTTAAATTGTAAACAAGGGAAACGGAAGTCAGGTTCTAGAAAATAAACTTTTATAATGGTAAGGGTAGCAAAATGCTGGAAGAGGGCATGTGAGGAGGCTGCAGAGTTCTTATCAATCAGGTCTTTAGGAGTAAGAATTATTCTAGCATAGCTGATCCTATGGCTGATCTCTGGGGCTTGTTGATGCATTAGATGATCTCTCACAGTCCCTTTCACCCACTAATAATCATTAGAATAGAAAGCTAAGAAACAACTCACATCAGGGATAACTTTTCTATTCACTTATTCCTCTAATTCTAATCACTTTGAACACAGTTCAGTTTTCAGAAAAAATCTCAAGTGAGAGATTAGTACATTTTAAAGAGACAGGTGACATCACGAGGCAATATTTGTATTAATTCCTCTTCCTAGGACTGAGGGCTGAACTGGCACCAGTGCAAGCCACAGGAATGATCTGTCTGTGCCAGCTGAAATGCTTCTGAAGATAATTTCAGAGCAAAAATGCCCCTTAGAGATTTATTAGTCTAGAAATTCAACGGAGCCACAAAACTATTAGGCAATTTCTATTAAAAAATATAATAGCATATAGATATAAAGCGATCTTATTTCAGGTGCGTGTATCTGAGAACTCTTTACACCGAGAAATCAGCAAACCCTCAAAGGGACTAGCTGTTTAGTAGCTATACACTTTTCACTTGCTTGTGCAAAATTGTGCTAGGATAAAATTTGCATATCTCAAACCCTGGGATTTTTTTGCAGTGATATCAAAAGACAGAGAATAAAAACCTCTAATGAGAAAAAAACCAAAATTGACATTAAGCCTACAACAGGCATAGAATGCTTCACACTTCCCAAAGAAATCAATCTTACAAACTAGAGCACGCTAGAAAATTGCACAGCAATTATAAAACCAGTGTCTTCCTTGAGCTTTTATTGTTTGATGCATAATTCATCATGCTACTTTTCACTTTGATAGAGTTATAAAGTTATCTACATTCATTCAAAGGAGCTACTTGCTAATGATCCATCATTAACGATTCTCTGTTCTTTCCTTGTGTAACTTCTACTTGGCTTCTGTCTCAATTAGGAGGGTGCAAAGCTTGCCAGTCAGGCTTCAGCAATCCCACGCTCCTACCGAACAACAACGCTCCCAGAGAGCAACCAGCAGAATGCTATGCAAATGCTAATTAAACACAACTGCCTTATGAGGAAACCATCCCTTGAGGCAGAGAGAGGTGAACTGCTTTAATTAAGGTCAGAAGCATTTGCATGTGGGTGAGTTACAGGGAGCCTTTGCAGATGAAAACAGGCCTTTGCTGGGGTAGAAGCAGGGTGACCAGTTGGAGAAGGTAGGACGGCAGTCACCTCTGCGTCCTGGCTGTAAGGAGGACACTGTATTCAATTCAGCCATGAAGTTAAAGGGACACATATGGCCACCTGAAAAAAGCAATGAAAGAACGAGTGGTGGCTGTGATTTACCTTTGCCCCGTAAAAATTAAAAGGAGCCTGTTTCTCTTTTTGCTTTTATAATCATTGCCACTAAAACAAAAAGCCCTTTCGCCACATTTAAATTCTAGGCTCATCTTCTTGTATTATTGTTATCATTTTGACTTTGGAACGTTGCTAAAATACATGCTGTGCACCCCAGGTAACGTACAAGAGTTAATAGTGTAACAATAAATCAAAACTCGTATCACGTGCAACCACAATGACAAATGTACCAAGATATCTTGAAGACCTTTTCAGTGCTTGAACTCCACACCATCATAATAAATTCTACTTCTTCAGCGCCTCCCCACCCTAGTATCGCTAGGGGTCAATCTGAGCAGCTAGGTTAAGACACGCTAAACACATTAAAGCAAAAGGCAAAAAAGAGATAAAACCACTGAAACAGGTCCACGGGAAGGGCTCTGCGGGAACGAAATGCTTTTGAACGTTCACCCTGAACAGGCGAAAGAGGCGGCGTCGGTCTTTGCACTCTGTCACTGGGCATTGCTGAGATTTGGGGCCGCAGAAGCAAAGTCGGTCTTACTCCACGAGCAGCAGAAGTTAAAGTTGGATATGAATGATATTAAAGGTGCAAAGCACAGCATATACAAGCAGATGAAGGTAATAATCTTTGCTTTGTCCTGACAAACAGCAGTCCTGCAGCGCTGAGCAGCACTCGCCAGGTAACACTTTTTCTACAGCACAGGTTAGAGCATATTGAAGCAATCTAACTCTCAGACTACGTAAAGGGAGTCAGGCCTGGGGACAGCCAAGCTTAGGGAAAAGTCATGATTATTTGTTATTCGAGCGGGACAAGGACAAGAAAGGGGAAGTTTGAACTCATGTGTGGGTATTCGTTCTGCTTGCAACACATCAGCTACATTTTTTGCAAAAGAAGAGCAATGGGAAACCCAACACCACTCATCAGCTAGTTCTACCCCAGCTCACAGTGTAGTTTACATACATTTAGGAATCACACGAAAACAAACCAAACACTTGTGCCTCTTCCAACAACATGGTGTTGCCACATAAAGGTTTCGCAATTCCAATGAAGTATCAGCAACAGTCAACAGCGATGGCCCAGAGCCCATACATTCGCACCCAGGTCCCGTATATGCTACAGGTCAAGTGTTTGGATCATGCAATCGGCTGGTTACGAAACTGGCCTAAAGGAGGATCCGCAGGAAACAACCAGTGACTTTTAAGGCAATGAAAAGGAAAACAACACAGATTAAGTCAGCAAGAGCGGCTCCATGGCAGCCACAGAAGACCTTTGGGCGCTAGAAGTGGTGTGTGCAGGGTTACGTTACCAGGAGAGGACCAGGGAGACTTCATTTTGAGCGCCTGGCCTCTTCCCTTTGGTCCCAGCCATGGCTTTGGCCAATCCATTATCCACAGCTGAGAAGATGGGGTGCCCAAGCACACAGTACAGCCCAGCTTGGCTACGCTGCCTTTACACCAGGCTTCCTCCCCTTGATGAAACACGAAGTAGAAAAGTACACACAGACAAAAAGACTCATTAAAAAGTCCTGCCAGTACAAGTGGTGAACACAGTCTTCATGGAAATCTCCAGAATGAAGGATCCATTCCATCTTAACTGGGGAACTACCACATTTTTCTATTTCTTACCACAGATCTGAAAGTTTGGGAGCTTGGGGGACTTTTCAGGAATCTATTTAATCACTGTAAAAAATCCTTTCCTTTTGCATTACATTACCGCTGGTGAATTACCTTTTAAAGAACAACTTGTAATAGATTTCAAAAAAAAAAAAGCAATTAAGGAAATAATATTCAACGACTTGCTCCTCCTTCCCTCATTGCAGCTTCTACTTCCTCCCCCACTTAGAGCACAGCCACACAAAGTGTTCACTTGGCATCCAGCACAGCTGAGAGGGTGGAAAACTTTGGCAGGATGAGTACGAATGAGTAACTGAGAGTGTGGAGGATGGACAAAATTTTTCAAATGGTAATGAAAAAAAAAAAAATACACCTGTTCTAGGTGCCATACAAACGCAGATATAAATAAATCGGTAAATCTTAGTAGTAAACAGTAAAATCAGTAGGGCAGTAAATAGTAGCAGCACGAGAAATACCTACAAGCCACCTTTTCTCATTTGGCCGATGCTGACTGCCATGGGGGAGCGATGAGGACCGTACACCGTCACAGGACTCAAGAATGTAAAAGCGCAGCATTGTGAGGGGAACGAGTTGACAGGCAGAGCATAAACACAGTTTACGTGTGATAGCCATAGATGGCTGTCTAAAAATCAGGCCACTTTTAAACCCACACTTAGGCATTCAAAGCATCCATTACATAATTCTTAAAACCCTTTGCCAAGTACATTTATAAAAGCACTTTCTTACCTGAAGCTGCATATACAGAGATGCATTAAAAAACATTTTATGTCTTTCCTATCAACCAACATCCTGTATATAATCAGTATAAATACCACTCAACATTTATATAACGCTTTGCATTTTCAAAGTGTCACCATACTAACTGTACCTAATTAATCTTGCTTGACTGCTGGAGTAAAGGAAATCATTTATCAGTCACTCTGGTTGCATATTTGAGAGTAATCCCACGTAATTACACCATTCGAACAACGCAAATTCGCGAGAGGACTCTTGGCACGAAAAAGCTTTCAGAAAGTCGCAGTAAGGTGGTGTCTCCTGCTTCCCACGTGTATCGCCTCACAATGCTGAAAACGTGGCCTCATTTTTTGTGCATACTCACATGGTCCCTCTCCTTCCCAAAACCTCCAAAGACCTTAAGAGAAGATTCAAAGAAAGACAGGAAGGAAGATGACTAGTAAGAAGACCCAGAGGTAGCAATTTTAAAGACCCGTAAACTCCCTAGGTAATAATCTGTAGCTCCATTTCCTAAGGAAACAAATTTACGTGTCTGTGCTGTCTTTCTAATCATCTGTTTGTCTGCCTTGCTCCTGCCACACACAGTAACTTCTGAACCTGCCAATCTCGACAAAAGTTTAGAAATCCCAAGGAAAATTAAGTTCTTACCAGTGTTGTGAAAACTGGCAACTGCTGAAGGACAGACACCCAAATTACTGCCCTGATGATGTTAAAAAAAAAAAAAAGCAAAGAGCTCAGCTGTTACATATAGTCTGTTTGGCTGCAAACGGCTCACCAGTAAGTACAGACACAGCAACGTCAGAGTCACCTAGCACATACTGTCCTTCACTGGGAAGACAAGGCATAAAGGACACGAGAAAAGTTGAGATTATCATAAGGACTACACGTAGGGTTTATAAAGGAAGGAAAAATATTTAGTTCCAGCCTTCATGTAACAACTTCTTCCAGGCATCTTCTCTGCAGTTCCCTGGAAGGTGTATTCAGACTGTGCAAGCCCAAGGCAAGGAAGTTAGAGAGTTCTAGTTTACCATAAATTGCTGTTGCAGGAAGGAGCTGAAGAACAAGATGGCAAAGAAGAGTAACTGGGACAAGCCCCGCAAGACTCTAAAAGGAAAAACCCTACAGAGGCAAGCCTACACTGCTAAAAAGCCAAGCTAAAAATGTCATTTGTACCAAGTCATAATCTAATCAATACAAAACTCGATATATAATCCCACCACAGGATGCGGGTTAACCACAGGATGTGTACCTAATGCAGAAATTATGGGCTGAAAGGCTTGTGCTATGCAGGAGGTCAGACCATATGACCATAAGGGTTATTTCTGGGCATAAAACACATGAATTTCTGCAAAACAGCAAAAATGTTTCCACACAACTGGGCTGGGGTTAAAACGACCTACCTGAACCTCCTCTGATACTTAGGAGTTCAAGCCACATATTGTTTCAGGTAGACGTCTATACGGTAAACCCAAAGGCCTTAATGACTGTATCTTAAGGAGAGTAATTAGTGAGAAGCGTGCTCCTCGTATGGAAGAAGAAAAGTCATAATGCTACCTGGAATGAGCCTCTTGCAAGGACAGAGAATCGCCTGGTTGCAACACGCTCACATGGTCCTGGAAGCTGAATCATGCCCCCAGCTGCGCAGGAAGGCAAGAAGCTCCTCGGGGCCCTCCTACTGAGCCTGGTGAAAACTATTTCCAAGTCCCATGCCTTGTGGTTAGCGTGACCCTGCATGTTGGAATAAGACACACCGGCCAACCCAGAAAGTGTCTGCATCTCCTCAGTACACCGATTTGTCCTTTCCTCTGTCCTGTCTCCAGCTACAGGTTAGATTCTTCGGCTCTTCAGAGACCCCAAAAGCAATCCTCTTGGCCAGCTGTGCATCATCAGAGTGGGAGCAGATGAGCTCTTCCTTACTCTTTAGGCAACCAGCTGAAGCCTGGATACCTGAAGTCGATTCTAGTCTCTTAATTTGGAGATGCAAGACAATGCACACTGAAGAATGTACACAGCCTGATCCTAAGGCTGGCTACAATTTGCTCTCTAATTTCTTACTCGCTAAAGTGGCACTTTTTCAAGATAAGAGGCTTTAAGCTTTGCCTAAATAACTGGCAAAAATAACAAAAATTAAAAGAACGTTGGGCCTTCTTTTAACGCAGGTTTGAAGGAGCGTTCAAAACATTCTCCTAAGCAACTTTTGAAAATGCGTTCATTGCTCCCAAACACCCTGACAAGGTCCAGGAGTCTGATCTTCCAGCTCCTAAGGAACATTTTTCTGCAGCCTGTTTTTGAAGCCTTTGTCCAGTTATTTCTCTACCCTTCCGTAAGTGTGGGCATCAGAACAGGGCACAGATCATTGCAGAGAAGAAAATGCATTTTTCTACATCCCCTTTTTATACCTCTAAAGAGCAGACCGGCTCTTTTCAGTACACCTCGTAATGGGAATTTATGTTAAGATGATTATTTGTGATGGCTCCGATCACGCTCCTCTAAGTCTCTTTTCAAAGCCGGAGGTGTCTGTTCCACAGGTCCGCCTGGCATTCCCCTCTGGTGATGCTAAAACTTGCTGTGACAGCTCCTTTGGCAGCAATAGTTGGTAGCCAGAGCAGAAAGCGAGCTGGATGGCAAATGGTTCAAGACAGCAGCAGTCCATCACATCGCTTTGCTTTAGTTCCCTAACCCCACCACAACCCATCTGTACGTTAGCACAGATGATTTATTCATTTGTTGAGGATGATTAATGCCTCACGACATCCATCTTAGCCTGTTAAGAAAAAGGAACTGAGAAATGAAAGCCTTTCCCAGTCCACCTGTAGCAGAACGACCTTCAATCACTTCTTAAAACTTCTACATTGACTAATTCTTCCTCAACAATCCCTCGTTTTGTCCAAAGGATGAAGTCTCAAAAGGGGTGTACTATTATAAAAAGGCAAAGATCAGACGTTTAGTCAGATGTCAAGTCCTGTGTCTGTCATGTGCTATACATGTTATCGCCGCGCACATTTATTCCACGCGTCTTTAGACTGTTCCTCTGTGGCCACAACACACAGGCATAAAAACCTTCACATTTGGAAAATTCAACAGTCGGTCGATACTTTCTCGCCTGGTTAGTGACCCACACCAAGTAAGTATCTGCTGAGTGAGTATTAAAATAATGGAAAAAGCCATCAGCTGCAGCCCAGCCAAGGAAATTCTGGTGGTTGAAATTCTCCAGCGCAGACGACGGCCAGGTAACTCTATGTTTGAGCACCATGGAAATATTTGGAACTCGATTCTCAAGCAAGGCATCCGTGATTAAGTAGGGCTGAGCACTATGCACAGCCTGATCACTCTTCCAAAAGCTCTCCCACTCCACCCTCCATTTACTTCTGCTGTCCCTTGTGCAGCAGAACGAGGCCAGTTCCAGCGCGCGGGGACTTTCCCTGGCAAAGGAAGATGGGAAGGGATTTGATACTTTGTTTTGGATTACTTGAAGAACTGCAAATTACATTTTTAGCTCTTTTTGGGTAAGGTGCCCAGACTCCTTGAGGCAGAGGCTACTAAAAATGCTGGCTGGGATTTGAAAAGCACTGTGCAATCTGGGACGACTCTGTTTTTGAGTGTCATACTTGAGACATCTTTAAAGGGGCCCAGTTTCCAGAAATAAGCCGAGGACATCTGAAAATCTTTCTCTTTCAGGATGTCTCAATTTGACCGCGCAGAGACATCTGGTATTCAAAGCAGACAAGAAGAGCGAATATCCCTTCATTAAGCAGGGGAAACTAAGACTCTAGACATATAGGTCCTTTTAGCAACCTCTTTTTTTCCCTGTTTAAAAGCAATCATCAGGTTAATCTTAAATTCTTCAAAGGGAAACGGAGCGCTTAAATTGGAGTCGGGGAGCGGGACTAGAGAGAGGGCACGCCGCCGATTGGGCTGCTTTTTTCGCTTTTTTTTTTTAATTTCCACCCCCCCCTTACCGATTTCTAAGTGACCATCTGATCAATTCTGTCTCGGCGTGAAGGGCTGGGAACGGCTTTTTGGCTTTCCACCGCCTGCTGCCAATGCCTGACACGCGATCCTGGGCTCGTCGGCTCGCGAGCATCCAAGCAGCGAGATGGGGGCAGGAGAAAGAGCCGTCTCGAGCCCAGCAGCCTCCTTCGGCCGGGTTCTCGGCTGCGCCGGGGGCACGCCGACGCGAGAGTGTCTATGCCAGTTAAGTATAGGCTGGTTCTGTATCTAAGCTCTCGTGGTTTCTAACACTTGCCAGCCTTTCCTCCGTCGGAAGGGATTTCAGCCC
Organism: Arenaria interpres; assembly: GCA_013399435.1. NCBI lineage: Eukaryota > Metazoa > Chordata > Aves > Charadriiformes > Scolopacidae > Arenaria > Arenaria interpres. The sequence goes on along the minus strand of VXAK01011392.1, from coordinate 12,795 downwards.
TTGCGTTCTACCCTACGATGGGAGGGAGAGAGTCAGAAATCATCCCTCCTCGCCCGCAAAGGCTCGAGGAGGATTAAGAAACAGAAATTTAAGAGTCGGACACACCCATGAAGAGGAATGAGGCACAGGGTTAGGAACCCATCCAAAGCTCGGTTGCCTATTCCCTTACTAAACTAAACTAAACTAAACTAAAAAGTCTCTTTTTTTTTTTTTTTGCTCAAGAAGACAGCTGAAAAGCCGGGGAACAAAAATTAAAATCAGATTGAAACCAGCCATGCCTAAGCAATATCCCATCTTAAATGTACGCAGCTCAGTTTCATTAAAATATTTCCCCATTCTCTCTTTTTCCACCTCCTAATACTTTGGCTGTTTCCTTTAGCTCCCCTTTAAACTGCAAGGGAAAATGCTTTTACTGACATGGTTTGCAATTTTGGAGCCCTAATCTTCAGCAGCAGGTGCTTAGTTTTAAGGGAATTTTTTCCATCCCTGAATGTCTGGGAGCATCAGTAGCACCTCCCTCCTACACAGCCCCTCACCTTTGATCCTTTGCCATTCCTCCTTGTGGGTTTTCATTTACTGTGGTTCTCCTGCTTTCCGCAATCTGCTTTTTCACTGCAAACCCTTTGACTCTCCTCTCCTTTCTTTTACCTCATGCGATTGGCAAGGGTTGTCTCCTAAAAACCCTTATGAAATATACTAAAACTCCCTGGCTCTGGCCTCGCTGGCTCTGGCCCCGTTTTCAGCAGCACTGTGTCTACTTTACGCTGTGCTGGCAATTTAAAAGGGCCTTAGAATGGTTTTAAGTATTTGCATCACAAGAACAATTATATTTTAATTGCCAGAGGTCCTAGGGCTTCTCTGCACAAAAAAAAAAAAAAAAAAAAAAAACAAAAAAACAAAACTGGAACCAAAATAACAGTTGGTTTTACTTCATACAATTAGTTATTTTGGAGCAAGTCTGTGTGTGGGCACTTTTGTTCCATACTAACAGTTTTTGTTTCCATTTAATTTTAGCTTTTTGGTTAATCTGATTTTAGTTAATTTTCTCTTATAATTTCCTATTTTGAGTTAATGTAAAGGATTTTGTACAGGCATAATCTCAAGCGAAATCCAAGGGAAAAGCATCCATGCTCAGTCTGCAGTGACATATCTAAAAGCATGGATTAAAAGTAGCTGCGGCAACTCCAGTTTGTAGAAAAAACAGGATTCACATCCTCACATTGTAACTGGAGGTGCTGAAGTGAGTGAATGCCTGCTCCTCCTTGGTGCTGGTAGATTGTTCCTGAACACAGTATAATTTAATAAAGTTGTTCCTTATATCCACGACTGCATCTCCCTACTCTGTGCTTTACTTAGTCTTCCAAGTGTATTTGCATTTGGATATTAAAGAACAGTTTCTTTTTATCTTCATTTGCTTTTCTGTTGCTTATCAGATACACGTGCATATCGGTCTACAGCTCTTGCCCAAAAACCAAGAGCTGCAGAAATGACCATAACCTTCTTCTCTAATAACCTGACACCGATTTGACTGAAAACTCTGCCTTTTAAAACATGAATCCGCATTGTGCGGCGGTAAAGCACACGGGCTCACTTAGCTTTCTCATAACTAAATTTTAATTGAGTTTTCCATTCTTAACAAGGCAACCCAATTCCAGAAAGTCACACCAGCCACTTCTTTAATCCACAAAGCTCAGAGGCTATCTTCTGCACTGACAGCATGCAAAAATGTTTAACGCTAACACAAATACCTTTCATAGATTATTCTGATTCTCAGGCTGATTTCTAAGCCAGCTGTTCTCTGCCTGATTCAATGTGCAGATTTCATTTTAAAACACAGAATATTCCCTGGTTACCTGCCATATAACTAGATCTTACAGGTGTAGGGCATGTTTGTAATGCTTGTTCATCCACTCGCAGGAAAAAAAATCATAAAATAAAATACTTTGTGTAGCTTTCCTGGATTCTAATGTTTTCTCCCCGACTTTCAGATACTGTATCAACTGAAGAATGCCAGGAATTACTTCATGCTTTATATATGTACCTGTTACAGATTATATTCATTAATTTCAAAGCCAGCTGCTATTTTCGCTTAAAGTAATCCTTGATGGTACACTTTTTAAATATTTTTATATATATATAAAAAAGGTCTGCTTGCTATGCCATACAAACATTTAAAATCACCTTGATTATAGACCTATTATTGCTTTGTTCCTTTTCATGTAAGTAGGGTAACTAGCTTGTTGCTCCTCCTGGGGCTTATCCTCTGTATAGCCATTTCGACACACAAATAACACCAAATACAAAAGAAAACCAGTAAAATATAAGAAACTCATCAGGAGAAAGTAATAATCATTTAATAGTAAGGTCAACCACAGTACAGACCGCAGAGCTGGGAATCCAAACAGTTGGATTTGGCTCCTTGCTCTATCACCAATCAACTCTGTGATCACAGGGAAATCACGTTCCCTTGCCGTATCCTTGTATTTCCTGTAGAGTTTTGTTCGCCTTGCCTATTTAGATTACAAAATGCTAGGGACTGGAGTCGTCTCTTACTATTTGTTTATACAGCGTCTGACACAATGGGCCCCACTTTGTATTGGAATGAAATACAAATAATAATTTTCTGATATCCTGTCTCCCAGAGCTGCTTCAGAGGAGTATGAACCACTGTCCCAAGTTATATCTGATAAATTGTGCGTTTCTCTGTTGTGGGAGAGTTTTCTTTCTAATCCGAAATCCATCTGTCTTGCTGTGCTGCAAGTGATAGTTTCTGGGCAGAGAGCATACTAATTGCAGGATTAAACTCTTAGCTAACTCTTGGGTGGAAACTGTTTCCCATAATGTGGTAGAAAACACATGTTGGTTTCTGTCTGCAGATCCTTGAACATCACAGCCCTGATCTTGACCGGGATACTTAGGTTCTCTATTGAAGTATGTCCGTGCAATATAATTCAATTAAAATTAAATAATAACTAGCTATCAAAAAGTATTATTGAGATTTTAGTGGCTCCAGTACTGCTTAGCCTGGTTTAGTTGCTCTTTGAAGGCAGAGACAACTGTGCTGAATGTAATGAATTCTGCACCTTCTCCAAATAAGTAGCCCACAAACTTAGGGCTGAAAAATGAGCTAGGGTTTCGGTTAAGTGTCTTAGGATTGTTTGAATTGTAATTTTACAAACACACAGAGATTTGAAAATTTAAAAATCAAAAGTACATCTTTGAATATAACATTTCGCTACTTTCTCACTCATTTCTCTGGGTGTGCACGTTATTTATTATTCACTGAGGTAAATGACTGACATCACTGATGTGACACAGACCCCATGAGCAAGCTGCAAGAAACAGCTGGCCCCCAACATCTTTTCTTCCCATGGGTACACAGAGGGGGCAGATACTGGACTGCCAGACACAAATGCAGAGGAAATCTTTCAGAAATTATTCTGCTTATATCTCATCTTCTTAGGGTTTTCCAGTCAAAAGCCATCTTGCTAACGAAATACTAAACTTCCCAGATGGTTAAAATGTACTGAAAATGCTGGGGACAACCACAGTTTTCAAGAAAAGCTAGATTGTTCGACCGAGTTACTCTTTTAAATCTATTTTTTATGGTTGTGGCCACAGTGCAATCATGAGACGTCACAGGCAGTACCACCCAATCAAAAAAGGTCCACTACAATATTTGCAATATTTGAACCAAATCCCTGTGCTGGAAAGCATTAGTAGACCTAAGAGCAAAGTTAGCTGGGTGAAGGGGGCGTACGGAGCAGGGTGAGATATGCAGTTGGCTGGGACAATAGACGCGTTTTATGCTAAGGAACTCAGAAAAACAGATTTTTGTTTGGGAAAACACAATTCTTCTAGAGCATGAGATTAGGGATTCTAGAGCAGAAGCTAAGGATTCCACAACCTTACCTTCTGCTCCCACCACCTTCTAACTCAGCCCTTATCCTAAGGTAGCCTGACCAATCTCACAGCGAGGTCCGCCTTTCCAACCAAGATATTTCCATATTTCTCCGCTTGGCACTACTCTTGGTTCTCCTCTGCCAGCTAACCACACCTTGGCCAAACCATCACCCTTTCATAGAGACTACAAAAGCTACCATAAAAGCAGAAAAACACCCATAGTGGCTCAGTACACTAGATTGCTCTTTGACAACGGTCAAAAGTAGATTGGAACACGACAAGTAGATGAGAATACGATGAGAACATCCAGTATTTCCCCACAATACTTTCCCAGCCCCTAACAATTCACCATCTAGCTCCAGTATCCCACCCTCCTCTTAGGCATACTCCCCTGTTCTTGCTGGATCCCTCTCCCTAGTGTCCCATTAACCACCGCCTACTCTAACATCCTGAGGATAATCACCACAAGGAACTTAATACACCATGAGATAATAGATCCCATGTAGCTCACTTACTCACCAACCTTCAATGCTCTTTCTTGTTCCCAAAGCCCACAACTCCCCACAGCACTTTCCGTTGAACCCTAAGCCCTACTCTCCCTCACTCCTTCTCCAAAACCTTGTACTGACCTTAAATATTGAATACTCTGAATGCTTGATATTCTTCTCTATTTGTGTTTTTCCAGTTCCTTCATTAATCAGTGTACTCCCTCATCTATTTCTCACATAAGCTGACCAGTTCCACGTTGTACGGGGAGAGCAATGCTCAAGACGGAGAGAAAGACCAGCAAGCGCTTCTGACTAAATAGAATATATTTGCTGAATTCTTCCTCTGGGTTTGTTAGATCTCTGCAGCTGGGATTTATCCTTAACGATTAGCCAAGTAACCCCACTTTGCAGCATGCACTGCAAACCAACATATTTTAAGCAGGTGTGAGAAAATTCAGCAAAGCACTAATGACTCCTAAAAGTGCCAGCAGAAGCTGAATTCATGCTGAAAGATGTAACGCCAACTTAATACATAGAGCAAATTTTTGTAATTTCTGTGTCTGGGTTATCCAGTCTTCTTAGAGGCCAACCACAGACAAAACTAACACCAGATTCATATAAAGAAATCAAAAAGGGTGGACTTATTTAATTTTTTTACTTTATTTAGAACTTTCAGTGGAGCTACGTCATTTATGTAGATGCAACAGCAATCTCAGGGTACTGCAGGCTTCCGTATTGGATATAAGAAACAGCCTTTCTCATCAAAGAAATCCAAATTGTGGGGTCTTGGGAGGAAACACATGACCATGGCATCCTTATTCATTCTCCTAGGTCAACCAACAGGAGTGGACTCTCTTGTTAAAAGCCTAGATACTCAGCATCTTCAGTATGGCACTATGGCAGGTGAGCATATGCTTCCCCTGCACCTCTATTCCCAACCAGCTTTGACTGATAATGTGACTGGAGAGAAATAAGGCCACGGTTTTCACAAATGACTGAGGAGAAAGTCAGGATGCTTTTACTTTTGGACCTGAGCTGCTTGTGGTAGCCCTAATCTAAAGAACGTGCGCTCTCTGAAGTTCAGCCTTTAATGCATCTTCAGCTGGCTAACCAAAATCAAAACCCAAATCACTGATCAGCTTTGAAAAGTTCATCTTAATTAGTATTTTTGTGCTGTAGCTGTCTTCCTTTGTAAAGCCTTCCGAATCCTTTTGAAAATGTTACAAAATGCCAGTCCAAATTCTATTAAAATAATTATGTCCTCCTTGGCTTATTAACATAGCTATACACGGAGAACACACGTCTGCTTTATATGGTGTGCTTTCCGTGACATGTGGAAATTGCTGTTGAAATCAATGGCAACTGACAGCACGCAAATAATCCTTACATCTGTGTACAAGCAAACCCACAAGTTTCACGGAAGCTGCTCACATTGGATGTTTTTTGAGTGAGAAAGACAGAAAGGAAAATCACGTTATTTCTTATTAGTTATAATTAAAGCCGTGGATGATTTCCTTATTCCCATTCATACTAAGGTGTATTTCACAACTTGAACAGTTTTTAAGAGGATTCGGATCCCAGTTTTTCAATTGAACTTTGACTTTCGTTATCCAACACATTTAATTAAAAGACCATAAATAGTGCTACTTTCAAATAAAAGCTTTAGAACCAGATTCAACAAATATTTAATCTTTTAAGCACAGTGTAAAATCAATGTAAAGGATTGCAAAAACCATTAGGAACCAACGTATTTTGGTCAATCTGGACTATCTTTAAGATCTTCTGAGCATTTTAGAAATAAGGCCCCATTCTGAGAGGCCACAAACTGATAACCTAGGGAAGGTAAGCCACTGATCATTTAAAATTCTTTCTTTTCTATTTCTGGATAAAAATCACAACAAAGATACACAAATAATGTGCTATCTTCATTGCAAGCCAGCACCAAGTTAACAATATCCTTTCAGGTAGAAACTACAGTTACAGGAAAGTTCTTAAGAAAGGAAAGAAAAAGAAGGGGGAAAGGAGAGGGCGACTGTGAACGTGAGAAAATAAAGGAAGAAAATGCTACTAAGCTTTTAGAAAACCTGCTTATGTTCATATGCATCTGAATCTTGATCCACATATGTCAAAATCAAGAATAATAACAGCACTGTGATTGTGTGGAAAAGTTCTTTGACTGCACTGCAGCATAGGAATGGGAATACATTGAAATCAGCCTTTTTTCAAGATTTGGAAATTTTAAATTAAGTGATAGAAACAAAGGAGGTCTGAGGTTTATTAGGAGACTGAGCTGCAAGGTGTGATATTTCCCTTAAGTGCTAATCAAATACTGTCTGTGATATAGTAACATGGTCTTAACGATTGTTAAAGAAGAGGAAAAAAGGGAAGAAAAACTCTACAGGATTGTAACACACCGATGCATAAGAATGAGTACTTGTAAAAAACAGTGTTTCTGACGTGATGAATTCACTATCAGTTCTTAGTCTTGCACTTCCAGTTTAACTGTGAGCATTTTGCATCCATTAGCGGTATAAATTTCAAGCAGTGTGGAGAAGAAATAAATTCCATACCAGAACATCTAGATTTCTGTGTCAACCACTTACATGTGGATAAGCATCCTATTTATACATACAGATATATTATATAGATTCATATGTACTTGCCTTCATTCAATAAGATGTTAACAAGATTTATATACTCACATAGCACACACAGAGGCACTTCCATTAATAAGGCTGTGAGTTTTTCAGATGCTTACTGTCCACATGGATGATATAATGAACAAAAGCAGGCACATGGTTTTGGGTCACTTCCTTCCAACAAAAGCCTGACCCTTTTGAAGTGACTTCTTTGACAGTACAAATCTGATGGGGAACAAACATTGGAAACAGGGCCATAGAATTCTAGCACTTTCACTAACTTGCTCTACAGCTTCACATAAAGTAGCTACTCTGTGTGGTCGTGACCCAGCAAACCATTTCCACGTGCGCTTAAATGACCCAGTCTCCTCAGCTGTAATATCGTGACAAGGGTGTTTGCTGACTTAACTCTTAGGATATCGTGAAGACCTAAGTAACGCTTGCAGGGAGCAGTGAAGTTGTAGAGCAGCAGCCACCCTGTTGTAACCACTACAACTATTAAACCTTCCTTAGAACAATGATGGTAACTTTTTCTATGATGCACGCCAATATGCCTGGCACTTACCGGGCACGTTCCCTTGATGGTCTGTATCCCCCCGAGTCCTAATCTCCTTACGACAACCACCATCAGGAACATGGACAGGCTGGCATTGCCTTCTTCCCACTGATACATCCTCTTTTCTTTCCAAAATAAACTAGGGCAGGAGAGAGCAAGGGACAATGAGAGTCCAGATCACAGAAAGCCAGGACATTTACTCAGCTGGATCTGTGAGCTGTGAAGTTCCCTGGGTTGCAGAGAACAAGCTCATGGAGACCAGACGTAAAGAGCAGGGGAAGAGGCAGTGAGAGAGCAGAGCCTGGACCATATCAGCGCTCCTCTGCAACGAGGAGAGGATGGCCCAGCGATGAGTTGGGTCTCAAGGACTGCAGCACATGAAACTCATTTATTATGACCTTAGGGAAATTGTTCTTTGTCCCTGCGAAATAGGAATAATAGTTCTTAAGTGGTTCTTGAGATGTTGAGGTTTATGATTTTATCTAGTGTTTTCATGCAATGGTAATAGACCATTGAAGTATCCTAGGCAAATAGGGGCTGTAGTTTCCAATTAAATTTATGCGAAAAATGTGAACATTGGTATAAACGAAAAACTTACTTTGTGATTTTGTACGAGTTAATTACTACTTGAGACAAAAATGAAATAGACTGCTACGATTACTAAGGGTGTACTGCCACACCAGCACGGACACTAGGCTTCCTTATTTAAAAGAAAGAGAAAAGCAAGGCCACTTTTTCAGCTTTTATGACATGGCCCAGAAGGCATTAACCTCCTCCTGTGGAGACACGTTTCTAAGAGAAAATGCCAAAATATTTAGAGACAAGTGACACTGCTCTCTCTCTGATACAGGTACCTCCTCAGGTGCCTGCCTACTAGAGCAGAACAGAGTCCTTGAAGAGATTTTATACAAGTAGCCTACAACTGCTTTCAGATGGATGTGACTTAAGAACTTCGAGAAAAGGCTTTCAGCAATTCAGATCTTAATGGCAGTATTTTTTTTTTGTCAGACATGATGGAATCTGTCTTGAGGTGAAAACCAGATCGTGTTTACAAATGGTCTAATAATCATGTTCCAGTTAACACCTTTTTTAGCACAACTCACCGTCCTTGTCTCAGTTTGCTCTTAACAGACAGATGATAGATGCTGAAAAGGATCAAATATTTTAAAGTCTGTCAAAGGACACCTTAGACAAAGGATGAGATACTGAAAGTAGAGAAAATGAACCTTCATTTTAGCAGAGACTGTGCCTTTAAGGCATTAATAACAAATGCTAAAACACCAACAGGAAACTTTTCCAAACCTGTTATGATTAGCTGTTCTAATTCTGTATACTGCCCCGAGGAATTTGAACACCCATTGAAACCAAGGATCTTCCTTTGCACAAGGAGACATAAAACATAATCCCATCGACTTTAAGGCAAGTAACTTCCAAGGGATTTGCTACAGCGATTTATTTGCAACAGGTTTGCTGCAATAATAACTTTTCACTGCAAGTACACAATGTCTGTCTTTCGCAAAATACTTCCACTTCATTTTCTATCAGAGGGCCACCAATCCTTCGTGCCAGGATTTCATAAAATTAATAAATCTACTTCCATAATCCTTGCTGCTTTTACTGACAAATGTAATAAACTACAGGATGCAAAACTCTGGAAGCCTACTGGGATTTATTTTCCTTTTTTTTTTCCTTGACAAGCTTTACAGAGTAGCACTTCTGAGACATGCTCATGTGCTGTAAACCTAATCCTTAGCAATTTCCTCTTTTCTCAAATAACCCAAATATTTTATGAATAGTGAAGGATTTCCTTTATCAGACAACACTTGCTTTTTTTTTTTGCATGTAAGTTGTTCTCAAGGAAATACACTTTGAAGCAATTGGATGTTCTCAGGTTGACGTTCACAAGATACACTCCTAAGGAAACATGTAAAATTTGACTAAGAAGAAAGTGTCCTGGAGTTTAAAAGAAGTACAAGCAGTGAGAGAACTAAGGCCAAACCTGATGGGACTTGAGACCAAGGGAGCTTTGTTTTTATGCCCATCTCTGTAACAGATTTGCTTTTCTACTGCAGCAAATCAGACATGGATTGGTTTTTCAGAGTTGGTGAGCCAGTGAGGTCACACAGGCTTCTGATATTTCCTGTTCTTAGTCCTCTTCTCCCCAGAATGTGGGTGATATCCACTGTTCCACCTGCAGCAGGAGGTTTTACCATATTCATAGAAGAACCAACGCTTACGTGCCTGTCTTCAGCCAGGCTTGCATCTCTGCCTCCCTTCCCTAAACTGACCCCATCCTTTGGCTGCTGCAGTTTTAGTTGGGGAGTGCGGTGGCGCACATACACACACAGGCCTACAGTGGCACCAAGTACCCTTGGGGAAATAACTCCTCAATGCAAAGTTTACTACAGCACCGATCCAGCTGCTAAAAATTCTGATTTTTGCTGCAGAAAGAGCAGGGCGACCGGAATGCAGCTCTTAATGAAAAAGCCAGCACACCCGTTCCTATCGCCTTCCTGCTTCCCCATACAGCGGCCGCAATCACAACGCTACCTCATCCTTCTGCTGCCGAGAGACACCCTTGATTTGCCTGGGAAGCTGGGAATAGGGCAACGTAAGCACAACTACTCCATTATTTCTTGTTTATTCTAAAAGGACCAATAAAGGGATAAACACAAATCTTGGCTGAAATAACTGCGAGGAAAAATGACGGAGGATTTTTTTTTTTTTGACATTTGGTTACCTACAGGAAGTCTAAAACTCGCTCTTCAGCAAGAAAAAAAGCTGCTCAAAATTCCCTTAAACTGACAAGCAACATTTAAGAAGTTACTCAAATTGAAACATTTTTCATTTTGCTACACACCCAGCTCCAAATCAAATATTACAGGAGCACTGAAAATCTCAAGAAAGTGCCCCATGAGGCATGGAAAACAATTAGCGGGCAAAAAAGGAGAAATATTCAGCACACCCCTCACCCTAGAAGTCCAAGCCAATTACAGTAGAAATAGTCAGTGATTCAGCACAAAGGTTCCTTGGCAGACTAGTGAGGAAAAGGCAAGACTCCAGCTGGGTCACTCAGAGAAAAAAAATGCAATAGTGCATCATAAGGGCAGGATTTGAGTTTGCAGCCCTTAAGAAGGGGGACACTTAATTCAGTTCATTTCGTTCCTAAAAGGACCTTCTTCCTTCATATTTGCTTCTCAAAAACACGAACCTAAAGTTTCCGTTCAAAGTGGTTTGTTATCACAGGGTTACACAGTTCTGCAACCATCAAGGGTCTCTCCCCTAGCGTAACTCAAAGAACGATGCACTTCTGGGAGGACAGAGTGCAAACCAAAATTTCACCATCAGGGATTCTGCCATGAGTTTTCCTAAAATAAAAAAAGTGAGGTCAAAGAGAGAAGCTTCAGGCAATTGCTCTGGGTAGCACGTTGAAGGAGCTTTAACTTAACCAAAGGAAGAAATAATCAGGAAAGGAAGCTCGGGTTTGTTTGTTGGTTGGTTTTTTTGGGGGGAGGGGTGGGAGTGAGATGGGGAGGGTCCCTTCTTTTTTCTGCCAGGGGAGCCAAAACTTTGGTTGTTGTCAGAGACAAGGCAGGATGAGACACAGACCTTCTATCTGCCCCAGGCTGATGACTCTTCAGCTCTTGAGGATGCATGAACCCTTCTTAAAATGATTCTGGGGAGAGCTAGAGATTAGAAAACAGATAATGGAGAAGAAAAAACTGAGGAAGGAGCAACGAGAAGCGGAGAGAGGATTGAGCTATGGAGGCAAAAAAAGGAGTTGAATGGTAAAGGGGAAACTAATAGAGAGAGCAGGAGGAGCGTTTGATGTTAAAAGTGATGAAAGGGTAAAAGAGGTGCTTAGCAATGAGATTCAGAAGAAATGCTGCTAGAGCAAGAAGATGGCAGATACGAAGCAGTCACCACTTGCAGTTGAGGAAGTTCATCAGATCACAAGAATCTTTCATAAGGTGCTCGGCCAACTTTGGCCGACTCCGTGCCCTCAGTTCGGAGCAGGGGTGAAATAACCGAGCTAAGGGACAGCGTGGTAGGAGCCAGCAGCTGATTTGACAAAAGACAGCAAAAAGAAGAAGAAAAAAAAAAAAGGCTAATTTGGATGGATTGTGTCTGAAAAAAGTCACCTGCACAGGCTTGAGCTCCACTGATGGACAGCATGATAAAGAAAAGGGAAGATAGATTCTCAACTTCCTCTGCAATCAAAACGCTTCGTCCAAGAAGAACAGCTTTTAGCAATGAATTTCTCTTAAAGATAAAGCTGCAGACAGTAAAAAATATATCCTTTAGGAATATTTAAAAAGCATATGTATGTATGATCTTATTTGCCTAAAAATAAAAAGATGAAGTTAAAATAAAAGCTTTTTCTGTCCTTTTTTTTTTTTTTTTAAAAAAAAAAAGCCTCCATGTCTTCTAACCCTTTTCATCATAACAGAACCACAACACACCACAACACAAACACTGCTCATGCAAAACGATTGTCCTGACAGTGATACCAATGGTGCCAGAAGTGTGAGGTTCATAAATTTTACTGTACAGCTGGAAGAGTATGTGCATGTGTTACTGTTCCACAGGACTCATATAAAACATTTAGAAAATAATCATTTTAAGGTGATACTGTCAATTTTTAAATAACACTAGATCTCTCTCTCTCTCTCTTTTTTTTTTTTCCCATAGTATTGTTTCAGACAACACCTGGCAATACCGTAATTGAAAGAGAACAAGGGATTTATTCCCTCCCGCTCCGACACAGACTGCCTTCAGAAAGCAGGTCTCGCAAGGGCTTTCAGATGAGGTTGTGGAATCTCCATCCTTGGAGGTTTTCAAGACTTGACCTGACAAAGCCCCAAGGCGACCTGGTCTGAATTCAGCGCTGAGCCTGCTCCAGCCGGCGGGACTCTGGGCTGCAGAACAGCCGGTAGAGACCATTTCAGTACTTCTCCCCTGGCAGCCAACCCTAGCATTAGGCCCCCAGTCAAACAGTGTGCACATGACTCACTTTAGCAAATCAGATTAAAGACTATGTAACGGTAACCATGGTATTTGAACACCTTCACATCCTCAGGAAGTGAGAGTAGGAAACTCGGTATCTGACACAGGGAAACAGGGTAAAAACTGACAAAAGATAGCAGGAGGGATCACAGGTAGGCTTCATTGGTCTTCTGTATTACTCAGTATTGCACTTGTCTTTCAC
>VXAK01011388.1:0-10045 GCA_013399435.1 Arenaria interpres | reverse complement strand
GCAGGGGAGTTGGACTGGATGATCTCTAGAGGTCCCTTCCAACTCCAACAATTCTGTGATTCCATGATTCCGTGACAGACCGAGAGAGCTGGGGTTGTTGGAGAAGAGAAGGCTCTGGGGAGACCTTATAGCCCCTTCCAGTAGTTAAAGGGGGCCTACAGGAAAGATGGGGAGGGACTCTTTATCAGGGAGTGTAGCAATAGGATAAGGGGCAACATTTTTAAACTGAAAGAGGGGAGATTTAGATTAGATACTAGGAAGAAATTCTTTACTGTGGAGGTGGTGAGGCACTGGAACAGGTTGCCCAGGGAAGTTGTGGCTGCCCCTTCCCTGGAAGTGTTCAAGACCAGGTTGGATGGAGCTTTGAGCAACCTGGTCTAGTGGGAGATGGTGTCCCTGCCCATGGCAGGGGGTTGGAACTAGATGATCTTTAAGGTCCCTCCCAACCCATTCTATGATAATTAAGAAAGATTTTAGGTGATACCCTGCAATGCAAATAAGTAATAATTGTGATGGCACCATAATGGGTTGTTCCAATTTAATTGTTAAGGCAAAACCTCCCCACTCTAAACTAGTATATATTTGTTCTAAAAAAAGAAAGTGTAGACCAGACCTTAAGGGGATCTAGTAAATCCCATAAGGCTATGTATTTTCTCTTACTGTTTTTTCTGGTGTTTTTCTTTCCATATTCACGATCTTTTTTTTCAGTCTAGTAATTAGCATAGAATGAGGAGTTAGGTTTATCTACAGTAACTGAGGCTAAGAATTGCTTTTAATCTGAACAGTGGCATTCATTTGGTTGGGTCACTGAATCATTGAGTAATTTAGGTTGGAAGGGATTTCCAAAGAGCATTTGGTCCATCCCCACCCATCCCTTCAAAGCATGGAAAGCTTGGATCAGGTTGATCAGACCATTATCCAGCTGTGTTTTTAATATCTCCAGAGACATGTATATCACAGTCATTTGAGAATAGTTTCTAGGTTTCATTTGTTAGGAAGTATTGTTTGCTTTAAATGTGCATTATTGCAGACTTAACAAAGCTTAACAAGATAATATTTCCATATTTCTTCATAGTGATCTGCAAACAGCGGGAGCCTAGATATTTTTTTTGTTGTAGCTTATGCTGTGTAAAATACTGAAAAGTGGAAATATGTGAATGTGTTTTCAAATAATACTTTCTGATTTTTGTTTTGTAATGACACTTTGAAATGTGCTTAACTTTACTTTTTAGAGAATAGAATTCTCAGAATTAAATAATCTATAGTATTTGTTTATCTGACAAAAAAATGCATTTAAAATCCTTCTCAGCGTATGTTTTAGGTAATTAACATTTTAAATCTATGGAGAGTTTGTTCCCTTCTGTTAAGATGTTAGAAGTCTTATAGCTCTTAAACTTGATCATGTGGAGAACTTTAACACTTTGGAAAGGCCATGTGTTGTCAACAAAGAGACACTGTCTTCCAAGGACAACTTACACGGACATTTTCACTTATATTCTTTGATATAGTATTTTACCACATAGATTTTAAACTTTCTCTTTAGTGATTTAATTTGATGTTTTACAAATTAAGATTTGGCATTGCCGTGTAGGAGTTACTCCATTTCTTCTATGTACTAATGTCTGGTTTTCATTATTATGTTTTAATTTGTAAATGTTTTTCATTCTTTTGAAAGATTATTTTATAATCTTTTTTACAAATTCCTTTATTGTCCACTTCTTAAATCTACTTTTATCTGGACTGGGATATAGTGGTCCCAAGTTGGTAGCAGTCTCCAGGTAATCCAGATCTTCTGAAATATGCCCTGACATGGTTTTTCTTGTTTCAAGTCTTGACGAAGACTTTCCACCATCAAAGCATGCGAAGCATACCCATTTTGTACATTTGGAGATTTAGCCCAAGATGCTAAAAAGTGGATGAGGGAAGCTCAATGGTAAGAATTATTTCTTCAGTGATATAGGAACAAACTGGGAGTATGGAATTAAGATTTATCACCTCTTTAGAAAAGGAAAATCAGTTTCAAAAGATAAATAGTTCAGAAGAGCATAGGATACTGTATGATATCAATGTTGGTTGCAAAACATCTTTTGCATCTCCTGGGAGGCTGGTATTACTCTGCAAAAAATTCTTCCAACAGTTTGTTTTATAAAGACATTAAATATCTTAAGAAATAATTTGTGCACCTTTCCTGCCCCTACCCTCTGCAGCTCAGGCTTGAATTTCAATTGGTTCACTTGAAAACTAATACTTTTTTATGAGATCTTGGCACTTTTATGGTAAAACAGATTTGCTCTAAAATAAAAGTGTCTGATGCCTCTTTGGGTGGCTATGGAAGGGTCGCAGTAGAGACTCCATGTGTTCCTTGCACTGTGGGATGTGCAGACAGCCTATCTTAATCTTTCCTAGAAAGCAGGACACCACACAAAAAAAAAAGTAGAGGGAGATCATTCCCTTTCTGCATCATCACCCTAGACTAGAGCCTGTATTATTTCTTATTTGTGATTATTTTTTCTTGATAGCTTCATTTCAAAGACTTGTAATATGGTAGGTGTTCATACCATGACACTGGGGAAGAAGGAAAACTTCCAATACAATTTTCAGACAGCAAAGGAAATAATGCAAAATACATACTTATTCTAAGCTACTTTCCCTCAGACCAGTGTGGCAGCAATGCAAAGTCAAAGGAGAAACACCTAGTGGAAGGACACATCATATATTTATGACACACCATGACAAGGTAAAGATTTATTTCATTTCTCTGTCCAAAATTATTTTTCTTGTGGTGTGTAAAAAATATAAAAATTTTTCCTTTTCAGAATTTCATTAGAGAATGAGGGTGTCTACACAGTCTTCCACTCTGTTTTGCTGAACAGCAGTGTGCTCAAACAGTCTGAGCAGAAGACCAAAAAGACAGTATCTTCTGCACTCTAATCTGGCCTCTCATATCCCTGAGCTATGTTGCAACCTTGAGTAAAACATCTAGACACAAAGGGTTCTTCAGTTCTTGGAACTCAAAAGAACTTTTTATCATTTTTTCAAAATTGTACCACAATGACAATTCTCATTGACATCATATATCAAGCTGAGTTGCTTGCCTCTTCTGAAAATCAAGCAGAGATATCTCAAGCTTTGCAGCAAGAATTTGAGTTGCTTAAGGGAAAATGTGGGCATACCTATCTTTTCCCAGTTTCCCATATGTGAAAGATGTCTCCCTTACTGTAGTCTTTAAGTGAGTGCTATGAGAGCAGTTGTTAGTATTTGCAAAATGCTACATCTTTGCTTCTAAGTGCTAATCTGTATGTAAGAGCAAAGATTTCCATTTAATACTGTCTCATAAAAATCAATACCTTGATATGGTCCTCTTGGTGTGTTAGCCATTAATGCACATTTAAGCCAAGCAAATAATGACTGAATATCATTACTTTCTAGTGGGTCTTTGAGTTTTGGAAGTGTAGTGAGTTGACCTTGGCCAACTGCCAGACCTCCACCCAGCTGCTCTTTCATTCCCCCTCCTCAACAGGACATGGGGAGAAAATAAAATATCTTATGGGTCAAGATAAAGACAGGGGAAATGCTTACCAATTACTGTTACAGGTAAAGCATACTTGACTTGGGGAAATTAATTGAATTTGTCGCTAACTGAAAATAGAGTGGGATGGCGAGAAACAAAGACAAAACTAAAAAAAAACCACCGTCCTTCTTCCTCCTTTTATTTCCTGCGGCAAATAAGGGCACGGACTCCGCCAAGTGATGAAGCGAAGACGTTTAATGTTTTATTTTTACAGCATATATAGTTTCTCTCTTTTGATCACGCGCTGTGCTCTCTACACAGATAGATTGTGGGGCCTGTCCACACACCGTTGTGAGCAATACAATTGGCTACATAGAAGTGTTCATACGCCCAGGCCAATTAGTCATTATTATTTGTTTTGTTATTTTGTTATCTATTTGCTAGCTTGGTATCTATTTCATGTTCCATACAAGGACTTCATTCCATACAAGGACATTGTTTTACTGTTCTCAAGGCTTCCTTCCCATCACTGCAAGAACACCTGCTGAGCTCTCGCTCAGCAGCACGTCTCCACAATTCCTCACTCCCCACAATTTCCCAGGCTCAACTTCACTTGTCCGTTCCTGACTCCTCTACCTTGGACTGTTTCCAGTACTAAGTTGAAGGCAACAAGCAGAACAACATGGATATTTCTTGAATTTTACTGCATTTCAGAGGTGTATAAGTGAAATATTCATTTCCCAGAGTACAATGTTGCAAGTTCACATCAAAAGGGAAAAAAGCCATCATTGCCAACATGATTTGTTCATATCACATTTGTGTGAGCCGATGCAGGCAGGACACAGGAACAACCACAAAACCATGGAATAAGGGCAAAGAACAAATTTAATGTCAATACCTCATGGATCGGGGAACCTCTGAAGCAGCACCCAGGCAGAGGCAGGCAAGCAAGCACCCAGGCAAAGGCAGGCAAGCAGGGGACGCAGGCACCGCAGAGCCAGAGTCCTTATTAGCAAGGGAGTCCTTGTTAGCAAGGGAGTGGGGGAGCGAGGGAGCTCCCACTTGCTGCTTGGGCCTGTATTTCAAGGATTCTGGCAGGCAGAGTTTTCAGCTGTGCTTTGATCTCTTCAACAGCAGGGCAAGAATCTCAGGCGTGTTTGATAAGGTACCCCTGAGTCCATCCCAGGCCTATGTTATCCAAGTGCAGATGTTCTACTTGTTAAGCACACAAAACTAAGCAACAATTAGTGTGATAGATGTGTTTTCCAGCACCCCACGTGCGAGTCACTTGAGCATATTTACAGTCCTCCTCGCCAATCTTCCATTACTTTCCCACAACATTTTATGGTCTCCTCTTTTGTCACACTGCAGATCAGCCTGCAGACATTGCTGTTAGAGTGCTAACTAGCAGGTTTGTTCCTTTGAGAATCTAGCCATGCAGTTTGTGTCATCTTAGGTATTCATCTGCCTGAACTGAATAATTTTCCTTAAGTGCAGTCCCAAAAGACTGTCACATCCCAACAGCTCAGTGGTTGCTTATTTTTCTTTTACTAGGACATGGGATACATCCAGGATGCCTGAGGCCTCATTGAAATTACATTAGGGTATTTGGCAGCCCTCATCAGTGTAGTAACCAAGCAGTTCCCTAGTAAATGAGATCTACATGGAGAGTTCATAGCAGATTTCATCAAATCCCACACTTATCTAATCTCCTTAGTTATAAGAGATAATAGTTGCTGAGCTCCTTCATTCTTTTCTCCGCTTTTTTTTCCCCCTCTGTACGTGAGAGCGATATTTTTACAGTAGCATAAATACTTGTCTGTCTACCTACCTATATATGTAGGAAAGACTTTGCATATGATAGTACTTTGAATATGATCACATGTATACTTTATGAGAGGATATCTGTTTGGAGAAATATATGGGTCCAAAGATGGCAATCAAACACCAGAGAACAACATAATGAAATTAAGTCTAGGAGAGCAAAATTTTAAAGAGGGGTTATTCAGGCAGAACAGTTTTTAATTGTTGTATAGAATAACACAGCATACAGAAATATCCTAGTTAAACAGATACAGCAGGCCAACATAATAAGATCATATATCTCTGAATCTGCTTGGAGCTATATCAAAGAATATCCAAACACACTTCTAGCCAATTTGTGATCCTTCATTTAACAGTTAATTAAAAATCTGTGAGATGTAATGAAGATTGGAAAATATTTATACATAAGAAACATTGGACTCTAAATATAAGGCCACTTTTTTGGGCTTTTTAAAAAAAGTTACTGCACCCTCTGGTATTGTCTGGAATCTCTAATGCAAGTCTGGGCAACGTTTTATGGGTTAAATCAAGTTACAATGTTTCTCTAGACAAGCTTACTAAACAACTTTAACACAACACTTTATTTTGCCCAGGAGACTGCAAGATGCTGCCTTCTTTATCCATGTTAACACAAATCCTCAGGCACATGTTAAGAATCCTTTGCTTCCTTTCCATGGTGGACAGTCACTCACACAAGCTGTACCAAAGGAGTCTGTGTGTCGACTTAGACATGTAGTTATTTACCAATTAAATCAGCAAGCTCTTAGTGAGATCCATAGTAAAAAAAGGCTGTAAATAAACACAGTTCTGGTAAAATAAATTTAAAAATTTTAAACCAGAATGGAAATAAAGAAGAGTGGATTAGGCGCTGTACCCTGTACCTGTACCCTGAAGTGCAGAGAGTTAGCGGGGACTACTTTAATGCTTTTGTTTTTCATTTGCTAGGATTTACACTATAAGCATAATCCTTTTCTGCTGAATGTACTGATTAGCTGCATAGCAATGGTATATTATGTGGTTTGCCCTTTCCCTGTGACCAGTTCTGTTGTCTGTCATACCTTTTTACTTCCTCACAGTAAATATCATGGCTTCTTGCAATTCTTACTTTTGTACCTTACTGTGTAGAATTTCTGGTCTTGCATGAATAAGGAGATATTTTCTTCAGCTGATTCCAGGGTCCAAGGCTTTTGATGGTGGAAAGTCTGTGTGAAAGTAGAGCTGTAATACAAAACAGCTCTGATTCACCTTTTTCCAGGAGATCTCAAGACAGGTAACAAGTATTGAACTGTGGCAATTAGTGCCAACACTTTGCCCTTTCCTATGCTTTCCTCCACCCCTATAACTCCATCTGGTTCTCTGGAGCAAAACTGCCCTTTCTTTCAAGGACAAATTGATCCAAGTCAGCGTACTGCTAGAAGGGGCCAGCTTATGTTCCTTTAGTGATTGCCTTTTACTAGTGGGAAAAATGATTCCTGAATACAGTTTATAAAACATTTGGGATTAAAAGTTACTCTGTCTATATAAAAGATTTGTTCATAATATTATTACCCCTTCTAACATTACAAATAGACTTTCCTTTCATCTGTCATCCTTCAAATGTTTTCTTAGCAGCTTATTTAAAATAGTTATTTTATTATAATAATCCCCATGCGTTTTTTTAATGGGTCTGTGGCTTTAGTTTTAGGTATTTTGAGCTTCCTAAATTCAACCTTTCACTGCCTGGAAGAATGAAAAAACCTGACAAAACCTTCCTTTCTGTGATAAGGGAATTACCCAGAATCCTGTATTTTACTTTTTCTGTAGCTTTCATTGTCATAGTTCTTGCCTTGGCAAGTTCTATAATTATACAAATGTCCTACACTTGCAAATGTTTCATTATACAGTTGTAAAACGAATACCTAGGATGTAATCTGCCGCAGAACTATGTCTCAATGTACTCGCAGTGTATTTCTTTTACTTTGTATTTGCTTTTTTTCTGTTGTATTTTACAGAAAAGATGAAATGGAAATGGCACTTTATGTAGGAACCTCCCCTGCTTGTAGATGCAGCCATGTGGCATTTATTCTTCATAGCAATATAAGTGAAAGCAATATTGGAATAAACCTTCTGTCAAACTGTTAGGTCCCAACTGGGTCACAACAAACAGTTGGCTTTACTGATTTAAGTGTTCTGCATGCAATCTGTGTTTATTCAAGCAATATACAACCCAGCATTCATATATAGTCACTGCCTACTAGCTATCTGCTGTTTGTCATTATCTACACTTCAATTTCTCATTTCCTGTCAAACCTCATTAATTTGCATTGTTTAAAAGAAGACACTGATGTCAGTTTAATAGTATTCAACAATGAAAACCCCAGTATATCAGTAAGTTACAGAAGTTTAAATAAATTCAGTGTTTTTTCTACTAGCAAAACATTATTAGTTGGAAGAGGGGTCAGCAAGGTTTCTAACTTAACAACAATATTTCCATTCCTTAAATTTGCAATCAGATTCCAAACATTCCAAACATTCCAAACATTCCAAACATGCAGCAGTTCTTCAGATTTTTGCAGCTTTTTTGTGTGTATGTGTGGGTTATTTGTTTGTTTATTTTGTTTTTCTTAAACACTGATTAAGTTTTAGTACCTTTGCTTGACTGATGTTTTGTACTGCCCAGAGAATGCAAAAATTGTCTGGTGTATATGCATTCTTTTTTCACAGCACGACCTGTAATTTCTGACCAGTTTTTGTTTGGCACTATCTCTCTGCACTTTGAACTGTCATCCATTTTGTTACTTAGTGTTTACTTCACTGTTTCACTCAACGAGTTTGCAGATCATAGAATCACAGAATTATTTAGGTTGGAAAAGACCCTTAAGATCATTGAGTCCAACTGCAAACCTAACACTGCCAAGTCCACCACTAAACTATGTCCCTCAGCACCACATCTACACTTTTAAATACCTCCAGGGATTGTGACTCAACCACTTCTCTGTGCAGCCTGTTCCAGTGCTTGAAAACCCTTTTGGTGAAGAAATTTTTCCTAATATGCAATCTAAACCTCCCCTGGTGCAATTTGAGGCCATTTCCTCTCATCCTATCACTTGTTACCTGGGAGAAGAGACGGACACACGCCTCCCTACACCCTCCTTTCAGATAGTTGTAGAGGGCGATAAGATCTCCCCTTGGCCTACTTTTCTCCAGACTAAACAATCCCAGTTCCCTCAGCCACTCCTCATAAGAATTGCTCTCTAGACCCTTCACCAACTTTGTTGCTCTTCTTTGGATGTGCTCCAGTGCCTCAATGTCTTTCTTGTAGTGGGGAGCTCAAAATTGAACACAGTATTCAAGGTGCAGCCTCACCAGTTCTGAGTACAAAAGGACGATCACTTCCCTAGTCCTGCTGGCCGCACTATTTCTGATACAAGATGACCCCAAGCTAAGTGGTGAAGTTGATTTGCTTGAGGTAAAGGATGCCATCCAGAGGGACTCTGACAAGCTTGAGGAGTGGGCCTGTGTGAACGCCATGAAGTTCAACATGGCCAAGTGCAAGGTTCTGCACCTGGGTTGGGGCAATCCCCAGTATCAGTACAGACTGGGGGATGAATGGATTGAGAGTAGCCCTATGGAGAAGGACTTGGGGATACTGGTGGATGAAAAAAATGAATGAGTTGGAAATGTCCACTTGCAGCCTAGAAAGCCAATTGTATCCTGGGCTGCGTCAAAAGAAGCATGGCCAGCAGGTCGAGGAAGATGATTATCCCCCCCTACTCCACTCTAATGAGACCCCACCTGGAGTACTGTGTCCACCTCTGGGGTCCCTAGTACAAGAAGGACATGGGCCTGTAGAGCATGTCCAGAGGACGGCCACAGAAATGATCAGAGGGATGGAACAGCTCTCCTATGAGGGCAGGCTGAGAGACTCGGGCTTGTTCAGCCTGGAGAAGAGAAGGCACCCGGGANTTCAGCCTGGAGAAGAGAAGGCTCCAGGGAGACCTTATTGCAGACTTCCAATCCTTAAAGTGGGCTTATAAGAAAGATGGGGACAAACTTTTTAGCAGGGACTGTTGCGATAGAACAAAGGATAATAGCTTTAAATGAAAATAGGGAAGATTTAGATTAGACATAAGGAAGAATTTTTTTACAATGAGGGTGGTGAGGCACTAGAACAGGTTGCCCAGAGAAATTGTGGATACCCCATCACTGGCAGTGTTTAAGGTCAGGTTGGATGGAGTTTTGAGCAACCTGATCAAGTGACAGAGGTCCCTGCCTGTGGTGGGGGGTTGGACTAAATGATATTTAAGGTCCCTTCCCACCCAAACAATTTTCTGATTCTATGATTCCACGGTTCATTGCTTTGAGCCTTTATCAAATAGAGAAGATTACTTTTCTTACCCTACAATCCATATACTAAAATGTTATATGATTAAAAGTTACATAAGGTGGAGAGATTGGAGACATCTCCCACACCTCCATTTGCATAGTGTAGATCAAGACGTTCCTTTACACTTTCAGGACAAGGTTATACAGAGAAAAAATTAGGAAGGCAAAAGCCCAGCTGGAACTCAACCTGGCCATGAATATAAGGGACAACAAAAAAAGTTTATATAAATATGTCAACAAAAAGAGAGTCAGGGAGAATGTCCATCCCTTACTGGATGCAGGGGGAAACATTGCGACCAAGGATGAGGAGAAGGCTGAGAACCTTAATGCCTTCTTTACCTCCAT
>VXAK01011385.1:32533-111812 GCA_013399435.1 Arenaria interpres | reverse complement strand
AATCAAACAGCACTAGACTATTTTATAGTGTCTTGTACCTTGTTCCATCTTCTTTTGTGTAAGACAGCAGAGCATTTGGCAAGCCAGCCTGGGAACAAAGTTTAAAATTAACTAGGCTTTCTTTGTCAGTGAAGACAGAAAAAAAAAGGCAGACTTGACTACCTGAATGAACTATCTGTCAGAGTATGAATTTAAATTTTTGGATTAATTTTTTTCTGTATGGAAGTAATGCTTGTATGATCAGTGTATGGATGTATCTCTGCATAGTTCCTTTTTCTTTATTATTATTTATTCTTTGAATTTATTGGTCCATTTCAGTCGCATTAAATCAACTCTTTAGGCATTCAGAACATGTCTGGATTAAATTTTTGTCTGCACAGAAAGAACAGACTGTATCTAAACCGTGCTACTGGCTCTTAAAAGCAAGAGGGTCATCAGTATGCTTTAAAATAAGAAGAAAAATGGCAGATGCAGAAAAGCACATGGTTTGGAAAGTTCATGATTGGCAGCCAAGGCTGTTGCACCAGTATAAAATAAACAGGAAAGGAAGAGCAGGCCATGATCATGTTAGATTAACTATCTGTTACAGAGCACTTAGAATCAAACCAAATGAAAAACCTCGTCACCTCTGTAGACAACACGAATCTGTATTTATTGAAATTCCAGGACTAACTAGGAAAACTACAAATTAAGTTCATATTTGTCAGTTACACATACACAATGGCAACAATGGCTGCAATACAGAGATTGAAAGCACTGAAAGAAGACAACACTATAGTTACCTATGNGACATAAAAATAAGAAAACTTGCTAAAATGAGGTTAAAGAGCTGAGAGAATGAAATCTTTGCAAGATATATTAAAACAATTAAACATATCATACTTGAACCAGAAGGTCAAAATACACTAACTGAGAGAGTCCTGACAAAGAGGGAAGGGAAATTGGTGGGACTAAACAGCAGAGTAAAGGAAGAAGGTTCTTAGAAGGAAAATGGCATTCTTTCAGAAGCTGAAGTCCTGTCAAACTGCAGAAAATAG
This sequence comes from Arenaria interpres, assembly GCA_013399435.1. Taxonomy (NCBI): domain Eukaryota; kingdom Metazoa; phylum Chordata; class Aves; order Charadriiformes; family Scolopacidae; genus Arenaria; species Arenaria interpres. The sequence goes on along the minus strand of VXAK01011385.1, from coordinate 110,775 downwards.
AAAGGCTCATAAATCTGGGTAGATGAAATATGAAAATAAAGCGAGAAGGCTAAAAAAAAAGATTGTAAGGAACAACTAGTAAAAGGAATAAAAACATTGTAATGAATCTTCAAACACTGCAGGAGCCAGAAGCCTGCCAGAGAACTGTTGATGACCAGGAGACAAATTCATACTAAAACACATTGTCCTACATTCTTTTTTGCTATTGTTTGTAGCTTGCTTACAATGTGGTTAAACTGGTATTTTAGCTAAAGTTCTCAACTACATGAGAAAGATACTGTGCTTTTATAATGCAAGTGACAGAGATTTGATTGCAGTGAGAAGCAACTGGGTTACCATTTCTTGACATAAAATGCAGTTATTGGCAATGAGCTGAGACTAAATTACAGATTAGTTTTTGCTGTATCATAACATTTTTATTTTTTTTATATATCAAAGTTTCATTCTAAGTTTTTGAAAAATTCATCATTCCTCCTGGAAGATGTACTCAAAATTAGACTTAAATTCACAATGCTCTTGCTATACTTTATGAACATTGAGAAGGATTATTATAAACTGGCAGAGATAAAGAATATTTGCTCTCTCTACCCAGGGACATGTTTCTTATTCCTGTCCTATGACTTATTCTTAATTATCTTCTTCAAGATAATTAAAGCAGTATGAATTTATCACTGCTACATTCCTACAAGTGGTTTAACTACTCAACTGACATTGATTAATAGGGAGCTTGAGGTAAATAATTTTTAAAAAATATGAAACAGACTGCCCTAGAGAAACTGGTATGCCAATGTTTCTGACATAACTACAAACGAAAGTACTTACATCTAGCTTAATTTGTTTAAGAAATCTTTGTCTGTGTTCATATATAACTTACAGTAAACCAATAGGTGTTCCCCTCCCCCTTGTGATCTGATCTACTAAACATGAGGGTCAGTGCTTTGTGGGCAACGCCTGATCCGCCCTTGAGTTACTATATTGAGGGCAGATTTCTTGAAAGAACCAGTGTTTGAGATCACGTGAGTCTATAGGGCAGATTGCATATTTGATGTCAATGTCGGTGACAGAGGATCTATTCCTTTGCTTTCTTCTAAAAGCTGATGTTATATTTCCTTAACTAAAATCCCTTAAATAGGAGACTGACTTGCCTCAGCTTTTTATGACATTGATGGGAAAGCTGCACAGAGAGAGCTGAGAGAGCTATCATGCTGCTGTTTTATGATTTATTGGTGTTCGGCATTCTTCTGTGACCGCAGGCTTTTATTTACATTTCTTAGAAATTTGACATTATACCAACACACTTCACTCATTTGTCATATCAATATTCCTTTTCCATTTGCTTTGGTTATAAAGCTGAAATTAAATCAGTATGGACCTCCCATATGTTTTTTCTTTTACATAATTGCCACATTCTTCTTTCTGTATTTTATTCTCACAATGCTTCTCAATATTTCTCGTAATCCTCAGTCTCCCTCCTTTTAAGATACTATTCTGGCCTGAACAGAAAGATGAGGAAGTATCTATCCCAAATAACTAAAATTTGACATACATGATGGTCCTGTCTCTGGTTTGAGTTCAAGGATGTCAAAGAGGATATCCTGCACCTCAGATGCTTGTCTCTGTCACTGAGTTATTCACTGTTTTAAGAAGGACTTCAAAGTCCTTTCAAGCAAAAAGCCTTGGAGATCCTTGGGCTCATTGAAATGTAGACCATGAGTATGTTTTCCTCTCCTCAAAGCTTTCAATACAAAAGAAAATCGTTTGCCATCTAGTTCAAATTAATAAATCTTGCTTGCAGGGGTTATTGTTGCCACAATAATTTTGGTTTTGTTCCCTTTTCTTTCCACTGGTAAGCATGAGTGTCCTGGTCTAGATGCAAGAGGAAAAATTTCAGCACCAGCTGTGTGAAGTCCATTCCAGCAACAGCTGACCTAAGAAAGGAATAGACGCCTAAGAATGGCTGTCTCACTAACTCGACTCCAAGTGGACTCCCTTCCTATGTTTTAATGTTAAAGTTGCATTTAGAAAAGCCAAATAAGATGCTTGATCCAGCTGTAACAGAAATTATTGAATTTAAAGCAGTTACTAGTGAAGCATTAGGCTGCTCAGAAGTAAGGTGAAGTCATGAAAGCCAGAACTATCATCTGTTTCTGGCAGGCAACACATTTACCCTTTTGGTTTCCATTCTCACTATCAAGGGGTTAAGCAAGTCAAGTTTTGTTTTATAGTATTAGAAGAAAATAACTTGTGAGAACGATTTAACTTTTCTGATTTCATGAGGGACAAAGATCTTCCTGGATTTTCTGGGAATCCCAGAAGAGTACAAGGTTCTAGTAATAACAGCTGGGTAGAAAGTAGGAGAGAAAATAGGCACTATCTGTGGTGTAAATACAGTTTAATATAACTATTTCGGGATGTAGTGTTAATATCTCATGGCAAAGGCACTGAAAATTCTTTGTTTAAATGTTTACATAGAGATAATCAGTATGTTCTGTGGTATATAGATTGTCCCATTTTTTATTCTTTTCTAAGGTTGGTATGAAATATTTGCAATGGTCTTCATGCAACATCTATCCCATCAGATGTAAAGCTGAGTTTCCTGGTGACGTTTGAATACCAACTGACCAAGACAGTGTGAATTGATTCTCTGATGGCTATTCAAACAGCAACTGGGGAAAAAAAAAACCCGAGAAAAAAGAAACAACAGCATGCAAGTATAATCAGTTTTCAGGGTCTGTGTTCAGAAATATTTTTACCTCAAAACATTGTTCTTGTTGCCAAAACTGGAAACAAATTACTGTAAAAACATTTTAAGATGAGCAGGATTAATGCTGCTTCTTCAGGAAGAATTTCTTCCAGACATAGTACATTTTTTACTAGAATAAACAAAGATTGCATTGATTTAATGACATTGATTTAATATACTTGGAGTGCAGAAGTTGAAAGCAAAATTAGCATTTTACCTAAGCACTATCAAAGCTGCTTTTCGGGTTGTAAATTAAACACAGTTATAACACCCTTAACTGTAGTTTTATTACTTTTATTATATCAGGAGTTAAAAGCCTGGGGAAAATTTGTATTTTTCTCCATTAACTTCTAAAGTGAAACAGATTCCACTTTCCTCAGAAGACAGACCAATCAAACACAGCCCATGTTCTAAGAAAAGGAGTGTGTGGAAAACTAATATTGGAGTACAAAGCATTAGTCCATGGTAAGGTTGTGAAATAACCATTATTTGAACCAAAGGATTACCACCAGCATTTACTTTTCCAGAAATAACTGCATCTATCAGATAGCATTTATAAACAAAAATGTGATTGAGAAGCTAATCATTGAATAGTTATTTACTGTGACCTTCACCCTTGAAAAAAGCTCCATATTTCTGAGCTACATTTGGGTTTTCCAAATCTTGGTCTAAGTACACAGTCCACCCCTGCCTTGACTCCTGCACTTGACCTAAGTGCAATTAAGAGCTTATACTTAATGCCTTAGATTCCATAGGAATGTAACCTGTGAGAGTGGTCCAACCTAGGAGCCATAGAGCACTCCAAGTAGCTTCCAGTGACCTGTAGCACACTCCAGTATGTATATTTCAAGACAAAATTGACAGCCCAGTGCCACTGGTAAAAGGAACTGAAAGCTCAGTCAGACTCCTTGTGGAGTTACCATTTAATCATTGTGTTTCTAACTCCTGACTCTACCCTGAGTGTCATGGGCCAACTCACAGTGATCTTTTGTCTCTGCGTCTGAAGTGAGAGAAATATATTTAAGGTGTTCTCGTTACCATCCAAAATTCCTTTGCATTTATGCCAAGTGAATAACACAGAGCACAATACCTGAATCGTTCCATTCCCGACAGTTATGCAGACAAAATCAGCAGTCTAACCCACCACATAAAGAAAAAATGTTGAGTCTGTAACCCACTGCCGTATGGGTTCAGAACCTTCCTTTTTAAGTCAGTTCCTCAGCGTTTCTGTAAATTGTTATAGTACATTGTCAAATTAATTACAATGTAGTCTGGCTGAAGAGAATCCTGAGATTTCTTTTACTTCCCACCATCACTTCTTGCAATCATTTCATCATGTACACCTCATGAATTATTTCATAACACAGGTTTCCCTCCAGCGCTGGCCCATTTTGTCATAATATCTGTTTTGAGAAATTGCTGCTGCTTTCCTATAATTACTACAGTGACTTTTTTCCCCTTTTCCAAAAATTCTTTGGCTCAGTTGCAAGGTTCTTATTCCAGAAGAGACACATGCATAATTTAGAAGAGAAATGGTGTTAAAGAACAATCCCAGGTTCATTTTAATCATGACATTAAAAAGTCAGTTAAGAAAATAGAATTTTGCACATATTTTTGTGGATGTAAATGGCACTGAGAGAGTCAAGAGTCAAATCTGAAGTCTCCATTCTAGATACTTAGAGCCTGTTCTATCAACCAAACATTTTTCTTCCATTTTCTATCAAAAGAGCACTGGAAATAGAAAAAGACCCACATTTTGCCATTTTTTATTATTATCTTGCATCTTCACCATGTGGAAAGGTGAAGTAATTTAATACAGGTACTTCTTATCAGCTTACTGGAGAACTGTTTTCTGTCAAGGGCACCTATTTTTTGCTTTTGGGGAAAGATGTTGGGACTTTCAGGAGATGAGACAGGTTATGGCAAATACTGTAAGAGATCCAATAGAGACAGAAACCATATAGCTAATGATGTTTTTATGCCATGAAATTCTTATGTGTATCTTCCAGCCCACATTTATTTTCTATGTAATTCCAAATGAATGTTTTTAACATCACTTTCTGGCATGGTGTGGGGAGTAAATCTGTCAATATAAAATGAGCACAAATGAAACCAATTTTCCTGTAGAGGACTTACTGTTTATACTTCCAGTGGACATTATATCCCTTCATCTTAAAAGGCACTGTTATTTTTTCCACATCGTTTTATTTTAGTAAAAATCAGAAAAAGATCTGGTTTTCTGTCTGCTGATGTGGTCCAAATATAGCACTACTAAAGGCTCCTCCCAGTGATTTTTAATATCAAAAACTTTTTCTTCTTTGCTTGTGTCATGGTTTAACCCCAGTGGACAACTAGGCACCACTTAGCCTCTCTCTCACTTCCCCCAAGTGGGAAGGGGGAGAGAATCCAAAGGAAAAAAGTTAGAAAACTCATGGTCTGAGATAAAGACAGTTTAGCAGGTAAAGGAAAAGCTGTACATGCAAGCAAAGCAAAATAACGAATTCAGTCATGGCTCCCCATTGGCAGGCAGATGCTCAGCCATTTACAGGAAAGCAGGGCTGTATCGTGAGGCCAAGGCTGGATGGGACTTTGAGCAACCTGGTCTAGTGGGAGATGTCCCTGCCCATGGAAGGGGGGGTCGGAACTTAATGACCGTTAAGGTCCCTTCCAACTCAAACCATTCTATAATTTTATGATTCTATGAGTAACAGATACTTGGAAAAAAAAAGTCATAACACATCTGCCCCTTCTTCCTTCTTCCCCCAGCTTTTATTGCTCAGCACATCACATGGTATGGAATACCCTTTTAGTCAGTTGAGGTTGCCTGTCCCAGTTTTGGCCCCTCCCAACTCCTTGTGCATCCTCAGCCTACTCGCTGGTGGGGTGGTGTGAGAGGAAGAAAAGGCCCTGATACTACGTAAGCACTGCTCAGCAATAGCTAAAATATTCCTGTGTTATCAATACTGTTTTGGTCACAAAACTAAAACACGGCACCATATGCGCTACTGTAAAGAAAATTAACTGTATGTCAGCCCAACCCAGTACAGCTTGTTACGACCTTCAGGTTCATTGTTTCCAATGCTCCCTGTTTGGCACAATAATATTTAGTGAAACGCTTCCTCCTAAATCAATGAAAATCCCAACCCCACAGTTCCTGACCTTCAGTATGAGCTCTTTTGTCTAAGAAGATTGAACCCAAATGAAAGGACATGGGAGAGTTAAGAACATTATTCACATTATATCAGAAATAATAGAGACTCGTGTTTTACAGTGAGAGATTTATCATGTAGGTATATTCATATATGGGAGACATAATCTTATATAGAAGAGAGATATAGACATTTATGGAAAAAGGAATAACAATCTATATTGTGCTAAAACATATCCTTTGACCAAGTATCTCCAACAATGATTCACTGTTAGGATGCAAAATCACTTCAGCATTCATACGTCTGTTACATGTCTACTAATAGAAAAAAACCCAAGTTTTAAACCTTTCATTTCCACATTTCTCTTCTGTCCTTTTGTGAAAGCAGCCAATGCTTGCTTTTTTCCCTTTTTTTTAATTTCTTTCTTTTTTTTTTGTTTTTTCTCCTTTTTTATACCTAGCAAAAAGTTGATTTAGGTCCAGTTTAGTTTAGGGGTGGCAGAGTAGCTTGCACAGTCAGCAGTTCCAACACCCAGCCTGCCTGGTAAGTGTTTGCTGAGCTGAATTATTCTAGTTTGAAAAATAAATCATTCATTTTCATAGCATTCTTTGTCAACACATGTGACTGCTCTATTTGTCAGCCATGAGATTTCTTTTTACTGTGTGTTACAAGGTGCTTTTCATGGTATCTTCCATATAAATATCAGATTTAAAATAAATTTCTTTTTCAGGTAATTTTAATGACATAAAAACTTTTGAAGGTAAAGTATTAAAAGTGATTCTGTTTTATACATCTGGGTTTGCAAATAACACTAAGACACTATTAAAAGCATTACATGAGAGTTCAAAGGATGGCAAAAGAGGCAGAAAGAGAAAAATACTGGTTTGAGTTTGAAGAAAAAGTGAATCAGAGGTTTTAAAGGGGTAAAACTTCACTGGCTTAATACAGAGGTAATATATAAAGTGCTCCCATATGAGAACACTCCGCCTCAGGAGTAAAGACAAGGTGTTGCTTCATCGACAACCTTATCTTCCCCAAACCAAAGAGAATATTGGCATCTTGCTAAACATGGAAGCACTAGGAAAATGCAATCAGATCTGTGCTAGACCTGTGATTTCATTCAGTGGGTCTAGTTTTCACTTGCCTCACATATTTCAATATTGTAGTTAACCACTCTTTTCTGTAATTATAGATTTTATGGTATGTATTTACAGGCTTATGAAGAGAAGTGATAAAAGACCTTTAAGCTGATTGCACACCATGCAGAGACTGAAAGTGTTCCTCAATGATTATATTGACTGACTTTATGACCCGTTTGTGCTGCCAAAACCTCATAAAAAAGTGCATAATGTGAAGTGGAATACATCATTGCACAGGTGTAAATGACTACACAAGATGCAAGGAAAGCAGAATCAAGCCAGTTGTACCTAATAAACACTTTCAGCCCAGGAACTGTTGCAGACTCTCATGTAAATACTTAACATGTGGTTCTGCTCTAAAAAGTGACTATAAAATGCATTGTGGGTTTTTATTGTATTTCAGTGATACCATATTAAATTTGCTCAACATATACGTAAAAAGCATTTTTTCTAATAGACATGTTAGCAAACTCCATGTTAACATTCAAACTTAATTTTCTTTTCTTCTAATGCACTGCAAGAGTAAAGATTATCCAAACTCAGCTTTACCTCACTGGTGCCTTTACAAACTTACAGATTTTGCTTCTTGTGACACTGAAATATTTTTCAGTTTCTGAACATGGAGTTAAAAGTTTCCAAAACACACATCTGAAAAATTGTACACAGCGGCTGCATATTGAAATTCTGATGAACCAAGTCTTGATTATAAAATCAAGCCTAAGCTCTTGTTTGTGCTGAATTTTTCAGCTTTTGTTCTCTTCAGAGTTTTGCCTAAATCTGCAGAAATAAAAGCCAAGCACTTTTATTGTTCTTTTAAGATGTTATTTCTCATGCAAAATGGCCTTTTTCATTTTTAATAGTAACATGGGTGAAATAAAACCTAGTTTAATAGTTAAAAACTTATAATGGAGGCCTCTTAAGCTCAATCATCCCCTCGAGGTGCAAGTCTCCTATTGTTTAAAATATTAGTAAATTGGGCTATAGGATATTGTCTGAGTTTGGAGACAGGATGAATAAAACATGTTCATGGGAATTATGTTGTGGTATGGAGTGGTAGGGAGGCAGACTAGGTAATCTTACAGGTCATTTCCCGCTTATGCTTTGTGTTGGCATTCTCTGCAATATTGGAAATTTAATTTCTTCATAGAGGGGTCATCACAGCCTGGGAACTGCAAAGAGCGGAGTGTAATGGCTTAATACACGCATTCATTTGGGTTCTCCTTGATTTTGTGCTATAAAGTGAAATCTACTCCATTAGTCATCTGTAGTTCTTAAAAGAGAGTAACAATCTAATGTGGGTAAAATTCAGACAACCAAGAAATTGCAGAACTGTCTTTACATGTCTCTGTATAGGTGGCAGAGGCGACTGCCAGTCTCAGACAGGAACAAGGCTTTTATAACCCCTAGCAATTGTTATAGTAAAATTTTTATTCTTTATTTTTATTTTTGGGGAAAGATACTGTTGCAATTTTTTGATGTTATATTAGGTATATGCCAGGGCCCTGTGGGGTGGCAGTGGGTGCTCCCCATGGTGGGTGATGGCATGGCCATAGCCTATCCCATAGCCATAGCCTATCCCACCCCCAGCCAGGGACAGGGCAGCCGGGGGCATCGGGCACCTCCCTGGGAATGGGCAGAGGCCAGGACGTGGGTCCACAAGTGGGCCCAGCTCAGGGGTTCCATGGCAGGGCAGGGCAGGGCTGTGGAGAGCTGGAGACCAGCCCTGTTGGGACATCACTGGGGCAGGGGCTGATGGCCCTGGGGGGCTGACATGGAGTCCTGGCCCCTGGGCAGGGTGGGGGGAGCCCCAAGGGGCTGGGCAGAGAGAGGCAGGGCTGGTGGTGATGGGCCTCATTGCGATGTGCCTCACAGATTGTAACAATGAATAAATTTAATGTTAAAGATTTTTACAGAGAAACCTATCATGCCTGTAAACTTTACTCAGGGCCTGGCAGCGTAGAAGCAGGAGGCCATCCTTCCCGCATGTTCTTTAAAGAGATACATCCATCGCCATACGTTATGTGTTGTCCACATAGGAGTGGTCTGGCTATGGATGCAAGAGTGCCATTTGGACTGCAGTCCTGTTTTCAAGTATCAATACTTGAGAGTGGGAAAGATATGTCATCCCACCCTAGCACTGCAAAGCATGAAGAACGGCTGAGTAACCAAAGAAACAAAAGATTGGGTGCCTGAATAACGTAAAAATCAGCAGGCCCTGTGGTCTAGATGTGCTTTAAGGGTTTGTTAGAACCTGAGCAGGAATTTTCAGGACTGAAATTTTTTATTTCAGTGCTGGTTTTAAGCACCTCTGTCTAGCACTGCATGCGTACTAGGGAACTATAGACATTGTCTTAACAATGGCACAGAAGTAGTTCTATTGTATTTTCTCCAGTTTTCTCCATCACCAAATGGCAGACGAGTATACTGCCCACTTCCACAGTATTGAACTGAAAGATGCAGATTGTTATTTTAGGCTCTCAGCAAAGAACCATGAAAAGTAAAATGATTTGGAGAGCTATCCGAGGCATATAGCCTGGAAATGACAAACATCTGTCAAAATATATGAGCAAAATACAAACCTGTTGTATGAGAATTGTGTCTGTGAGGCATAGCTGTTTCTAACTGAACCCGCACACTGTATTCTTATATTCTTATTTCTTACATAAAAGGGTTAAATTTATTAACACTGGTGAACTCTATAACCACACATGGTTTTTTACTAGCAAGTTAGGATGTTATTAGGTCCTGCTAACATCTCAGGGTTGGCATAACCCACTCCTCTACCTTTTTAATGTTTGTTTTAATATAAATATAGCTCACAGTGAGTTAATAAGCAACAAGCATTATTCTGGTTTGTGTGAGTTATGTGCTGTGGGAAGTGACTGTCCTCTGGTCTGCCCTTCTAGCTGTTTTATAGTGTCTTAGAGTTTATGCGGAAAAAGCTTGCTTAGAAGGTAATAGCATAGCAAAGAAATATTACTTCCATTTTGGCCAATGTCCACAGGCTTTTATTTCCCTATTTTAACACAAATGAATGATTTATTCATTTAAGGCATTACTGTATGTGTAAGAGAAATCAGAGCATAAGTCTGTAATTCAGTTACATATTACTCCTACACGCACCCATTCACCAGGCTCTGAAGATACCTGGGGAATTCTGAGATTTTCACTGTCCTTTGTAAGTCTTCTCCTCCACTCTGAGATGCCCATTGCAGAGTGCAAGGACTAACTCACCGGGAATATCCAAGCAGTGTGATTCTGGAAAAAGTTCATATTGTCATGGAGCAAGATGATAACCTTAAATGTCCCTGGTTTCTGACACACACACCCCTTTTTATGAAGTTAAAACATAATTTGTTTTTATAAATTCTAATCTTAAATTGTTCTGTGCCTTGAGAGGTAGGCTAATCCTAGTTGCTTTAAGCAGATAGTATAAGAAAACGGCAAATTGAAGTTCTCTTTCTGGCATAGAGCACTATAGGAACAGCATTTAGCCTGTTCGTTTAGTTTTTTCACCACCTGCCATGCTTCATTGTATTTAATGATCAAAATATTAGATCTTGTTTATCCATGGTCTCTTTCTCTTTGGTTGGGTGGCAGGGAAGAGGGTATCTTCTTTTCTTTTTTAAGGTGGCATAAATTTCGAAACTTTCGATTACATGTTGCTGTGGAGATCAAAGTATAAACCAAATCAGAGAGTATCACTCTGGACTTAGCTTGGTTCTTGTATTCTGCTCTAAGCCTCTCCTGCTGATGGGATCATTAGCTGGACCTTTGGTGTGACCTAGTATGACAGTTCTTATAGATGGTGTTTATATTTTTGTCTTGATTTAATGAGGGGTAAGGAAACAGAATAGATGCCATTAGTAATGGCTATCATCCTGTTAACAACCTTAACTACTGCTTCCTAAATTGTTGTCTAATGTCAAATGATCTTTAAATTGTAGTTAAAGATACAAAAAGTCATAGCCTTGCTACTCATTTACATCTTTTTGTACCTGGCTCAAAATAAAACACATTTCATTTTAGAATAATTTGTATTATCAAACAAAATAATTACATAAGGCAAGCTCTTCTGGTGGCTTTTTACATTACTCAGAAGTATAATGCTTCAGTGTGCAGTAGTGCTGGCAAAGTGTATTGTGCTTTTAAGCAGTGCAGAGGAGATAGTTCTTGTTCTCTCTAGTGAGGAACTAGAACTTTTAAGTATCAGACATCGTCTGCAGAAAATAGTGGCAATTACACAAAATCTTAACAACATGATAGTCCCTCTGCAAAAATAGGCTGCTAAGTCAGGAAGTTTGTCTTCCAGATTTTTCTGAAAGAGCAGTTAAAAGCCATCATCATAAAGTGCTTTTTGGGCTGAGTCCTTCAGATGCTCAGAGCCTCCTAACCCAGAGAAGAAGATACTCTCTGCTTCAGAAAGCCTTTTGGTTGGGAGGAAGGTTGGAAAGGGAAGCAGAGAACAGCTGTTTATCCAGCAGCAGGTTCTCAGCCAGAACAGAATAAGTCTTTGCAAGGAGGTGCTGGGTTTTTTCCCCAGTTGTTGTCATGCCATTTCCTTCTGTTTTCATGGCTCTACATAAAAGGGAAGGAGAAGCTGGTCCCCATGGTTATAATTACCGGCCCACTGCTGAGAGATGATTAGAGGGTAAATCAAGCTGACTCTGCAACTGGACAAGGGGAATGTAGAAAATTGGTAGCTGTGTGCATTGGCCTTACTGCAGTAGTTTATATTTCCTCACCTGTCCTTCAGCCTTTGGTTGTTTTTTAAGCACATGTGGCTTCAGAATAGGGAACAACAGGGAAAAGCGTAAAAAGAAATTACCTGGCTCAAAATAAAACATCACCCTAAACAGTGTTATTTAATCTCTATTTTTATGCAGATCCCTGTGACAGTAAATGTTAAATTATGGTTTTAATTTTTAAAAGTAACATAATTTATGTCAACACCATTGGCATGAACTAAGTGGAGTAAACCTTTTATTCTTTTCTAACTGAAACTTCTGCAATTTTTCCAAACAAGTTTGAAATGTTGTGTGTTTCATTTGGAATCGTAAAATCATAGAGTCATTTAAGTTGGAAAAGATCATCAAGTCCAACTGTTAACCTAACACTGCCAACACCACCACTAAACCTGTCCCTAAGTGCCATGCCTACCTGTCGTTTAAATACCTCCAGGGATGGTGACTCCACCACCTCCCTGGGCAGCCTGTTCCAGTGCTTGATAACCCTCTCAGAGAATAAATAGAAAATATAAATAGAAAAGAGCCTCAAGATCTATTCGACACACCAGAGTTTGAACACATGTTCAGTCAGCTGAGTAGCTGTTAACACAGCCTGTTAATTAAGGGCAGGATTCAGTTATCTAAATATAGGTGCCTGATGCCTTTTCAGAAACATTAGACTTCTGAGATATTTGCTCAGGACTAGGAGTTCTGACAACAGGCAATTCCTGCTGACCTCGAGAAGCAGGTTGAGATCAGGTGGGACATCGAAGGACATCTCAAATGGCACCAGAAACCTGTGAAAGGGCAGCTGAACTAAGCTTTAGATCTCCATTGACTATAGTAAAGAATAGATACCTAGATCATACACAGAGCCTGACAGACATCTCAGTCTTGTGTCTCTAAAGTTTGCTCCCTGTGTTCTGCCTGTTGTCAAAATTACCTTTGCCTCTTACCATGACCACCTGTCCTTTAACTGCTGATCTTGCTCTCTGGTACTTACTAAGAAACATGGATGATCTTATCCAGAATAAACTGATATATATATCACAATTTTGAATTTTGTGTAGAGCAGCATGACAAAGTGTTTGCCACCCCTTAGAAGACATGAGAGACAAAGCGTTTACAAAACTCTCCTGGATACTCCTAGAAACAGCTCCCTTTGCACAAACATGCATTTTATTACAGCCAGGAATTGTCTGTAACCCTCCCTTTTAAAAGGGAATTTTTCCTATGACAGTATGTCTTAAAACCCTTTTCCCAAATTAATGTAAAATAAATAAACTCCTAAACAAACAATACTTTTAGCGGGAGGAATGAAGTGATTCAAAACACAAAAAAGGTTGCTGACAGATTAAATGGCATGAATGAAAGTGAAACGACTCAGTACCATGTGTTCTTCTTCAAGATATTAGCAGCTGTGTCATTCTTTGCAAAAGGGAGTTAAAGTAGAGATGTGCCATAGCTGTTGAGCTGGTAAGAATTTCTACCTCCTGCTGGTCTTCCTCTTCTTTTCCTAGTTTTTGCCAGTCTCCTCTGTATGCTGGGGAACTGTTCTGCTCCTTTGGCTGCCACTATCATTCTCTCCATGCTCCTGACTCACTGTGCTTATAAAGTCTCTGTGGTGAATTAACCTTTGCAACATCTTTTACTGTCTGAAACTGATTTAGATCTTCACCCTGACTCATCAACATATGATGCTCAGCCACCTTCCAATAGCTCTCACAGCACTGGTTTCTGGTACTCACATTATATCCTCTGTGTTTGTTGCCTTTTATTAATTTTTGCTTCTTGATTGATAAAACAATGTTCTACCTGCGTCGCATTCTTTCTTCTTTCCAGAAATCAGCCCAATTTAAATTTTACAGTCAGTAATTTTCTTTTCTTGTTACTGTCTCCTTTCAATGGTATAGAGCTGCAGGAGAAAAGTGTATATATGAAAGCTATTTTTCCTTAGTGTTGGACACCAGTTTTCATTGTTGCTTATTAAAGAGCTAGCTAGCCCTCATCAAGAGAAACTGAACTCAAGATTTTCTTAATTTCTTCCCAGATGCTAAACTTGACAAAACAAGTATGGTGACTCTAGTTCGGACATAGAATTTTTTATAGCAAGGAGTTCTACTCGGACCACAACATGCATTTTAACATCAGCACCTGTTCTCTATCCAAGTCTTTTGTTATAATGCAACATTTTACTCCTAGTCCTTTTAACCACTGGGTGCCACCTAGTCTCAGTTTGTGATGCAAAGAGACGCTTTTATATAAACAGAACTACTCAGTAATATGGTAAGTCTGTGACTCCAGCAAAACAACAAAACTGAGCTTCCAACAGGTTATGAGAAAATGTTACCCAGACTTTAACCAACACTAAGATACTTAATCCCTTTGTGTATTTCAAGTGCCTCAAAAGTGTATTTCTTCAAGTTTATCTTTCTTTTAGATCTCCTAGTGTATTATCCTTGAATCCACTACACAAACATGATACAAGGCCTGCAGTTATAATGAAATCCTGGAAAACAGTGGAAGTGGTGTTTCCCGGAATGACTCCACAATGCTGAAACTTGTAGATAAGATAAGTGTGCACAGTAAGCTTTGAAATGAGAGCTATTGAATTGCTTGGTTTAAATTTCCTATTCATGAGATAGTCTTTGTATGAAAAACAAGATATAAATCCAGCTTCAATCATCTTTCTGATTTCTCACCGATTCCCCTTTTTGTTTCTCTCCTCCCTATTTAGAGAAAAGTTGAAGAGCTAGAGATTTGTGGTGATAGGCTAAATACTGAGCAGGAACTTATTTACATTATACTTTATGCTCTAACAAATGTGAGTTCAGGTTTATGTCCATAAATTTGAGCCAGGTTTTCTGGACACATTCATCTGAACAGTACTTGGCAAAAAGGTGTTAAACTCATAGAGCAGCATATTGAGCCCTCTGCCTTTTCTTCTCCTTCCCACCATGAATTTATTGATAGGGATTAGTATGATAAGTGCTGTTTAGCATTAGGCTATTAGTATTCTGATCTAGAATACTGCATGCAGTTGAAGATACACAAGGGCTGTATCATTGAGTGTAGTGGAAGTATCCTAGGATAAGTTCTGCTTTGCTTGCTGACATGATCAACTTCATAGAAAATGTTTAAATATTCACTAAGACAAGAAGAATGGTGATTAGTCTCTATGTAAATATCTAAAAACCTCATCTGCATCTGATCTATGCCTTCATTCCTTCCAGCTCCTCTGGTTAGCTGCGGGGACCTGCTGGGACCACTGAATCTCCTACATGGTACTAAAAGGCCAGAACAGGATATCTCAGGGTTTTCAGTGTCTCTGACACAGAATGTAGTTCCTGCAACATGGCTCCTGAGACACCAGATGGCTTCAGACAGATTCTTATTTCTTAGCTTTTCCTAGATGTCTTTCTTCAGAAATTTTAAAATTAATAATATCCATTCCAATTCAGAAAGTAGAATTGGGTTCTTTTTAAAATTACTGTTCTAAGCCAGAACTACAGGAAAACCTTCATTATGGCATTTTTTTTCCCAAGCATAAATGCTACTAGGACGCTATTTGAGGAAGAGTTATGTTATACTGTTAACCTACACAATAGATATTCCATGAATATTTACAACAGTGGGATCTGGATCATTGATAACGTAGTAAATCGTACAGCAATATCTATCTGTTCATTCATGTTGGGGAGCCAAAGGTGACATGAAGACTTAGAAAATTCCTTTCCAAAAGAAACATCCAATTCTAGCAGCAGAAACAACATGAAGAGCTGGAGAGAAACTTATTGCAAAACATAGCATTGCAGAGAAGCACTCATTATTTAAAACCCTGACCCGACTTCCAAAAATACTCATTTTAAATAAATGAGATTTAACTAGATTAGCCTAGATTTAACCAGAAAATAAATGCACATGTAGTCAGCCAGGGCAAAGCTTTCAGTTAGAGATCTGTCATGAGAACTTCTCCGGATATAAGTTATTGTTTGATCCTTCTAAAGATATGTTGCCAAACACTCATTATTGCTAAAATGTCAGCAGCATTTGTGCCAAGTGTGGGGGAAGTGAGGAATGTGGCCTTTAGACTATAGCAATTTGTCTTCCTCAAAACATCTGTAAATGAACCAAAATTAATATTTTATTACAAACGGGAAGGTGATGAGACTGTCCAACTTATCTTAGATTCAAAGGGAATGTATAGTTATTCATTACACATAGTCTTGTGTAATCTGTTCTGAAAGAGAGAGAAAACATTCCATTAAATTAGAAATGCTATTAAATGACCAGAAGAACTTGCTTCATGTTCAGCCATAATTTGCTTGATCTTGACTTCCTCTCTCTCCAAAACAGTAATTAACTAGTGTTTGTATGAAAGAGAAAGGGGAAAAAGAAATTAACATTAGAATTAAAGGAAATAATCAGATTTCAGAAAATACTTAGCTGTCTAGACCCTCTTTAATTTGGTAGTTTAGATATGTAAATAACCTTAAAATACTCACCTTTCAGGAAAGAAATGGTTCCAATATTCTGAATAAAATAAAAGAAAATATTCCCTACTGGAAATCTTGACTGATCTCATGTTTCTCTGCAACTGGTCTGCTAGTGGTTAGTAAGAAATTAGAGTACATAGTCTCACAGCTACAAGCAATTAAACAGTATGCAGTACACAATGGCTTTTTTTCAGAGGGATTAGCCGGTACTTGCAGGATGCAGGTAATACTCTCTCTTACTGGCTTTAAGATTCATGGAATGGACTTAGTCACTAGACTGTATATGAGAATAGGGATTTGAGTAAGTAGTAGAAAAATACCACCATTTTATCTTCAGTTCTTCTATTAAACTTGCATTAAATATGTTAATTGCAGTTTAAAGCTGAGTATTTTGGAATTATTTTTCTGTTCTTCATTTTAGTAGTGATACTATGAAGTACCATAAGCAAATGAAATCAATGTGTGTGAAAAGCATCAAAAGAAGTGTGGCCAGAAGGTTGAGGGAGGTGATTCTCCCTGTCTGCTCCTCTCTGGTGAGATCCCACCTGGAATACTGCGTCCAGCTCTGGAGCCTGCAGCACAGGAAAGACATCAAACTGTTGGAACAAGTCCAGAGGAGGGCCATGAAGATGATCAGAGGGCTGGAGAACCTCTCCTGTGAGGACATGCTGATAGAATTAGGGTTGTTCACCCTGGAGAAGAGAATGATCTGGGAAGAACTTATAGTGGCCTTCCAGTACCTAAAGGGGGCCTACAGGAAAGATGGGGAGGGGCTCTTTATCAGGGACTGTAGTGATAGGATGAGGGGTAACATTTTTAAACTGAAAGAGGGGAGATTTACATTAGATGTTACGAAGAAATTCTTTCCTGTGAGGGCAGTGAGAGAGAGTCTCCATTTCAGATAAAAACTAAATCATGTTTATATCATAGAGACATACAAGGGTGTAGGACACCACCACTTTGAGCAGCCTTTAGGTGCTCACATCACCACCTCATTCAGAACAGGAAGGGGAAGAAAGTCCCATCCTGTTGGAGCTTCTCTGTTTGACAGATAAGTCCTGTGCGCGATATCCAAGTTTCATTTTCAGAGTGCGATATGGGAAGCACAGCACTGTTTCACAACTAAGTTTATATTTTTTAACACATTGTTTGCTACAGTCAAACTAATTTTAAAGCCTCCTTTTAGGCTTCAACCTGCCTTGCTGAATATATATTATTGAAAGTATGCATAGTTTATGTCGAGATTTAAAAGATGGTAGCACATTCTGCTATGTACTGTCACTATAACTTAAAGCAAAGGTTATATGTTGTAGTATAGGTATTGTGCCTCCTATTCTGTCATTATGTGCACAGCTAACAACACCAACGTCAGTTTGGAAATATTTGTATGTCTAGTCTCTTCTGCTCTTTGTTCAGCTGGCCACTGAAGGAAGTTTAACTCTCCTCTGGGAACTTCCTTCCAGCTCCATTCCCCATGCAGAGCCTAGGAAGGTCTGTCCCATGTTGGGGTCAAGTTTCTAATATCTCAAAAATCTGCAGGAGACTGAAGATAATAGAGTGGGATTTCCTGTTTCAGTTGCAGTAGATCCCTTGTTTGAAGCATAAGTTCTTCTGGATTCTAATATAGATATTCTGCTTTTAGATAAAAGTCCAACTAACCAGCCTGAAAAAAAACCCCACCTCCATACATTTAATACAATGTTGTGAATGGCATTAAGGGCAAGCACCAGGTTTCAAGCCTGCAACGAGACTTTTACACCTTTAAATATTTTGAATTCCAGAGAAAACATTAATTTAATCTGAATTGAATTTACTTTGCAAAGACAGTACTTCTTGTTCTCTGCTACCTGCTGTTTCATTGTATGTCCACTGGAAAGCTTTCAGTATTCATTTTCATTTCGGTACATGGGTGTCATTTTTTGTTAAGTATGAAATAGACTGTTCCAAGTTTTTGTGAAAGGGTAATTTGTCCCACCAACTGGTTTCCATATCTTTGCATGAAAAGTAATTGGTACGAGAGAAGCCAGTATTCTAGCTCACTACATATTTTGGGTTTGACACTTATTTTTCAAAACCCAGCAGGACTGATTGTGTTTCCCATATTGAAAAAAAAAAAAAAAAAAAAAAGAAGTGGTTTTCACCTGTTACCAGTAATTTTAGCAGGGAAAAAGAAAATATAAACACAGCAAAATAAAGACGAATTACCATGCAGACGCTGCAGAGGAAGTATGTAAAGTGGTTGGGGTTCTGCCCAATGCTGGCCTCACAGCTGCTGTTCAGCCTACAAGACTGCAGCTGCAGCTGTAATGCCTTCCTCAGTGGGCTCTGATAACTCTCACTTACTGTCTCTCAGCTTATTAAGCTTGTATTTTTGTCTGAACCAGTAGCTCAGCTTTGCCAAGGGGGTCCTAACATATCTCCTCCAATCTCAAGAAAAAGGTGATCTTGGGCCCAGATTTGGTTTAGGACAAAATTTTGCTTGAGTCTCTGTCTTCCTTGGCAAACACTGCGACTGTTTGTGTGATTATATGATCTTGCTCACTAGCCATGTTTTCAGGAAACAGGTGTGACCCAAAAGAGTGGTGGTGTTTACATTTTGTTGAGGAGGAATGAGAAGAAGGGGATTAGGCACTTCAGTTTACAGTCACATAGACATCCTGCTTCATAAGCACAGGAGGGCTCTGGAAATTCAGACACACCCACTCCAGCACATCTTCAGGATCAACTTCCTTCCCTAACCGGTCTTATGGTTGAAGCTATGTATCCTGTTCTTAGATGCCAGGTGATCCAAACCCTGTATGTATAGAATCATAGAATCATAGAATTGTCTAGGTTGGAAGGGAAGTTTCAGATCATTGAGTCCAACCACCATGGTAACACTGACAAAAACCACCATTAAACCATGTCACTAAGCACCACATCTACCCATCCTTGAAATACTTCCAGGGATGACGATTCCATCACTTCCCTGATCAGCCTGTTCCAATGCTTGACAACTTTTTCAATGTAAAAATGTTTCCTAATATGCAATCTAATCCTCTCCTGGCACAACTTGAGGTTATTTCCTCTAGAGAGACAGTGTCCAGGCTTGGGAATGGGAATTTATCTGATTGGCGAGTAAGAGCCTAATTTATTTCATCGTAAAGAAGTTGTCAAAAATATGGCAGATGAATCACTCTACATATGTTCACTTCTAGGTGATTGTCTCAGATATAGCCCTCTTCAATATAGATGTAAACAATAAGAATTAGATAAGATGAAACTCACCTTGAGAGTCTGTTTTCCATCCCCTCGACCCTGATAAAAATCAAGGATTATATTGATTTTTATTTTTTTTTAAATTTAACCAAACAGAAATTCTATTGTTCCAATGAGATACAGTGGACAACTGGCAAAAAGCATGGAATTATTCATCTGATTTTATTCTTTAAACTCAAATTACAACTAATAGCAAGGAGCAGACGTGTAGGAGTCCAGGATATGACCACAGCATTCTGAACATAGTATATTCAGCAATTCTTATAAAGCCATCTGTGATTTGAAATGTAATTACATAGAGGAAAAGTTATACAACTGCAGTAATATGGATTTCTTTGAAGATATGTTTCGCTATGTGCAGCCTTAATATCTTTTTCTGAAATATCACACAATGTCCTTTTTGTCCATGAAAGTCCCAAATCACAGTACACTGCTTAGTCTTTTTAAAGACTGTGGGTAGCTTAAGCAAAAGCAAAGGGGTATTGAATAAATGTACTCATTAGTTTTAATGTTTAAAGGCTTGAAACCTACATCACAGATATTTTTTTCCTTTTCTTTTTATTAAATTGTAGTTATAGGGAAATAATGTTGAATAGTTCCTCTCATATAATCTTGAATTTTATTCATATCTTGTTTGTGATTCATTGTTAATTAAAGCAGCACTGAAATTTTTCTATTCACCAGATCTTTGCTTGGATCGCAGCTGAAAATTAGTATGGTCATTTTGTTCTGGGCTGTCCACATCTCACTGAACATCCACCTGGGCTTGATTGGCAGTTTGAGGTTATGAGAAAGTTGGGGCTGCCAAGGTGGTATGGGCCAAAACACAGGCAGATATGTGTGAAGTTTTTGCACAGTGTCTAGTTGCATTTTTCTGGATTTGAGCCAGTACTAATAGCTGTCTGTACTTTCAGAAACCCTAGATTCATGCATGGATTCTCAAACCCTATTTGTTTATTTCACAGGGATAATGGCTGAGAGTTTTCTCAGTTTCCTCTCAGTTGGTTCAGAGCAGTTAATGTTTTCATTTTTTGCCTCTTCTCTAGTCATGAATTTCAATTTCTTTCTGTGAGTTTTATAAATTTAAGCTTCATTGTCAATCCAACATTTTTGTTGTTGTTGTTAAAAAAAATCCTGTTGCATTTCTCCTTGGCAATGTATGAGCCTTCCTGGGAAACCAAGGTCCAAGTGTTTCATTTGAATCAAGCAAAGCAGATAGCTGATCCCAGGATTCCTGTGTTACAGGCAAGCAATATGTCTGTAACATTGATGTGAGAGAGTGGGAAGAAAATCTCAGCATCCTAACTTTTGTTCTTTGACTCATGCACACACTTACAAAGCCACACACACCTATGTGTTTTTCTTCTTGACTGCAATTTCCATCTTGACATGATTATTCTCTCCAGACCAGCTCTAAAAGGACCTTCTATGTAGTGAAATACTATTCATTATTAATGCTACTTAGTTATAGTCAAATACCTTGATAAATCTTTGAAACAGAGACAGCTTAATAATTTCAGTCCTGTTATAAATAATTCATACCAATAATGTAATAATATTATTTAAATACAATCAGCTGAGCATTTAAAAATGAACATTCAGTGTTTTGCTCAGCTTCAAAGCTTTTAAACTAAGCAGAATTATTATTTTTATTATTATTATAGCTGTTCCAATGGAGCATGCAAAACAGGAATGTTCATAACATCCTGTTTTCCCATACTCAAAACTCCCTGAAATACAAAGACAACCTGAAGCTTTGATACTAAGTTTCTGTCCTAATATGATTTTGTTGGAAATAGAGGGTTGAGGACCTCTCCATATTAATTCCATTTCTTCTCCTCAAACAAATGTAATTAAAAGCTAGGCAATTCCATGAAGAGCAGAATTAATGAGGCCTGATTTCCTGTTGATTTCTCCTTTTGTCTCTCAGGGTTTGCCTAAAAGAAATACGGACTGGAGAGCCAACCCTATCTCTGTTTGTTTTATAAGTGCTCCAAAATAAAAGGAAAAAAACCCCAAAAAACCCCACATCATGTCAGGGAAGAAATTGTTTGGTATCCAATTAGGTGCTAACTCCAGTGGATATATTTTCCTTACATGTGGCACTCATAATGCTCTTCGTTTTGTATATTCTCTAGGGCTTAAGAAAAAGTTCGCTCATGCTGCAGCTTTTCCATTAGTAAAAGTATTCATTCATGCAGTCTTCTCCTTGATCTGAATGTCTGTTTGCATTGAACAAATTGAGGTAGGACACAGCCTGCCAAATTTATATTTATTGCTTCTTCTAAATTTTACTTACTGGAGGAGCAATTAATGCTCCTAACATCAAGGCTCTAAGTGACATTTTAAGCACAGTGAGATGCTCATTTCAAATGCCGCTCCAGAAGGATGTAAGTCTCCTGTAGGTCCTGTGTTATATCTGCCATCTTTGTATGAAGTTTCAGACACCCTGCAGAAAGATAACACCAGGTGCCTCAGTTAGGCAGCTTAGTGAAACAGGCTTAGGATCTTAGTGAAACGGACTCCCTAAAGTGAATGTCTAGGTGCCTTCTAAGGCCAGAGGAAGTACATACACAGAAAAAGGCTGGAATTCCTTAGGCCTTGACATGTATCTTTCCTATGCACAGTTTCATTCTGGAAGCCTTTAAATTACCTCCTCTGTTAACTGAATATCTGAAAAATATAGCCATTTCTTTAGGACGTCTGTTGCACCCTGTGCCTAAATCTTTGGACAAATGAAAAACATCGTCCCTTAAGACATTGTATATCAGTAGTATATTGGGACCTTTTCCTGGTTCAACTTAAGTTAATGTTTGCCCATCAGGTTTAGAAACTACTGCACAGGACAGAACAGACAGACAGGCCTGCATGAACATACACAAGCTTGCCTACAAACACAAAACTTATTTATAAATGCTTAGCTTTCTTAATGGAAAAAAAGGCTAAATTTATTACAGCTATGAAAGTTACTTTTTGAGTCTTAAAAATAAAAGCATTTTATATACAAAGAAGCTGAAAACTTCAACAAAACAGCAGTGTTAAAGCCCAGAAATATGAAGTGCAGAGTGAGTGAACTATATATATTAAAATAAAATTATCTGTGTCCAACCTGTTTTAATTGTTTGCTAAGCATTTTAAAATGGAAAGGGTGGCAGATATTTCAGATATTTCCTCTTCAGTTAATGATGTGTTATTAGGACAGAAAAAAAAATTTAAACATTACTTTTGTTCTTTGATTCCAGAAAAATAAAACAACTGTCCCATTTATTTCTGGCACTATCAGAGTCACAACTGTTTTTATATAACTTTGTGTTTGTTTATGATTCCTGACAAAAACACAGAAATAGATTTAAGCCCAGCTACAGTACCCAATTAAAATGCACTTAGAACAGGCCTCACTTGACTGCAGTCTACATTTGACCCATGTATATCTCCATGGATGTCACCGTAATTCTTTTCAACTGGTAACGAAATGTTGTGCCTCAGCTCCTTAATACCTGAGAAACTGCTCTGTCCTTGGAAAAATCCATCCCCTGTCCAAATAATTAATCCAATTGGGCAAAATTTGGGAAGTCTCTGGTATCACAGAATCACGGAATCACAGAATCACAGAATGATATGGGGTTGGAATGGAACTCTGGAGATCATCTAGTTCAAACCCCCTGCCAAAGCAGGTCCACCTAGAGCAGGCTGCACAAGAACGTGTCCAGGTGGGTTTTGAATGTCTCCAGAGAAGGAGTCCACCACCTCCCTGGGCAGCCTATTCCAGTGCTCTGCCACCCTCAAAGTAAAGAAGTTCCTCTTCATGTTTAGGTGCAACAAATCATGTTGCCCATAGCAAGCCCAATGTGAAGTTTGAATCATGCCACCTCAAGAAAGTTTCTGGGATCTCTTGCATCACCCAGAAGATCACTGCCCACGCTGGCAAAGTGTCTTTTTCATGTGAAAATCTGTGAAAAAAACACACACACACATGAAAGAAAAAAAAAAAAAAGAGCAGAAAGTCACGGCAGAGAGAAGGAAAAGAATATAAAAGACTTCACTCTAAGGAAAAGGCTACAGAACTTTGTGATAGTACTGACTGAAGTGATGATTCTAATGATCACCTTTTAAAAGTGTTGCTGTTTTTTGTGACTAAATAGAGCTTTCCTCCTGACTTTAACGGTCAGAAAAATCTCAAATTCTGACTGACATTCTGACATTCATCTGTAATGCAGCATGGAGGTGAGGACAGTAAAATTCAAGCAAGCTATACTAAACAGCCCTAGTGTTCTGCAAGCTATCATGTCAACTTTAAATAAGATGTTTAATCTCTTGACTTGAGGGAAAGCTTGGGTCTTCAGCACTTCTTTTTTCTTTCTCAGATGGATTTCTACTATGGGGATGTATTAACCTGCCAACTACCAGTCTATCTATCAGAAGAAAAGTCTTAAGAAGTAAAATCTGAAAGGAATTTCATTTTTCCATGAGAAAAGTACGGGCTTTTAAATGCATTTTAACAGATAGTCAGCAGAAGTAATTCTGTAAATCACTATGGTTAAAATTAATTTCCATCTGAAATCAAGTTTCATGCACTTACTGACAAATGGAGGGACAGGGTAAACAACTAGAGTTAAAATTAGCGCAATATGTCATGTCCATAAACATATGAAATAGTTAGAAGTGATTTATGTGTACAAATCAAGAACAATGACATCAGTAGCAGTTGTTTCGGTAGGTCAGCCTTAAAAATAATTCAATTAGTTTCAGACAAACTTTACCAAACCTTATATAAAAAAGAAGAAACAAGTCCTAGGAAATTGATATATTGGAGGCCAAAGGCCTATGAGCCAAAGTAATTTAGCATAGCCAAGTCAATGCTAATAATTGTGTGCAGAAAAATATCAACAGCATGAGAAAAAAATTGGCCAATGAAGAGATTTAGAATATATGAAGTATATTAACTGGACGCAGAGAGAAACAAATGCCATAGACATGAAAAGCACCATTACATATGCATCTGCTGGCCAGCTGTAGTCAGTAAATCTTAGCAATTGTTTTGGTGGGATGATCTGCAGGACCTCACTAAGACGACAACGCGCATCCGACACCAGCAGTATTGTTGTGGGACACCACAACGCCACTGTGGTCAAAGAATGACCTTAGTATAAAACAGCCAGTGTGCACACACAAAATACGCAAAGTATTTCTTATCAAGACCATTTTGAGCCAGACACTTCAGCCTTGAGGTGCAGCCCTGTTGCTGCAGTTAGCGTTAGAGAAGGGGGTAACTGTTTTCAGAGTTAGAACTCTCAGTGATGTATTTCCCCATTTCTCTTAATAGGCTCTCTAGTTTCTCCTCTGATTTTATATTCGTGCTCATTCACTATTTATAAATCTTTGTCAGGGTGGAAAGAAATAATCCCTTTTCCAAATAAAAGGATGGGGGCTAGCAAAAAGGCTCAGAGCACACCAGCAGTACACCATTACAGCCCAATAATAAAGTAGCTTTGGTGTTATGACCCCACTACTCAGATTGAGGACAGTAAAGGCCGTGCAGCAGAGACTGGTAAACCATATACTCATCCAGGATAGCTGAATATCTACAAGCCTAACCACAGCAGTAGCCCCAAGTCCTGATCATACATCAGATTCTAGTGCACTCACCATTGACCTTGCTATACATGTGCTATGGAGTCTGTCCAGGCATCTTCTGCTTTGCATACCCCATACCAACTATTAAATACCCTATGCCAACTATTAAATGCCCCATGAACAGTAAAACTGGCTCAACCCCATCACACCAGATTCATTGCATTCATGTCACCGCAGGTCAGGTATATACTCATTTTTCTCCTCTACAGGTGGAAACAGAGGATCACCAGCTGTATGCCTTTGTGTGGGACAGTGAGTGCGGCCTCCCCCCTCCACAGTTTGGAGACTGGGAATGCACCAAACTACCGCCTGTGTCAGCTGTGGTCTTTGTCTCTCAGCATGACTTGGTAAGGCAGGCAGGCTGCCAGGATGACATGACCATATGGCCTCTGATCAAGGAGCAAGTTCCATTACAGTTATACACTGTTTTTGCTGAGCTGCACAGACATCCCTTCAATATGTTATCTATCTGCCTCTGCTGCTAGCCAGATGTTGGGAACAAACTGGGATGATTATCCCAGTTTGCTGATCTGTAGGACATCAGTGTGACTAAAAGTGTTGCTCATGCGTCCGTAGTTTAAATAGAAAACAACTGACCAAAAAAAGTATGCAAGAGGTCCCAGGGAATCTATGTCAAAATCCTCCTTTACTTTGACTTAGTATTCTCAATTTAATAATAATAAAAAAAAAAAAAAGTATATCTGGGTTTCGAAGAAGGTCTCCCTGGAAAACGGGCATTTGTGTAAATTAATTGAACTCTAAATTGTGAAAAATTAAATTCTATAACTGATAGGACAGAAAAAACAGTTCTAGAGGTAGTCAAGTAACAGAGGAAACAGGGTCAGTTTGTAAGTACAGTTAGGATGGCAACTTTGCAACTCTTCAGTGTCTTGGAAACTGCTAAGTAAAGGAAAGAGACAGCTATAGACCTGGAAAGCTTTCATCATAAAAGGTACTGAAAAATAGGAAAGAACTTGGAGGTTTCTTGGGGGAGATTGGTAGTTTTTCTTGATTAGTTCTTGCTGTTATTATAAAAATAGAAAAAATTAGATCTACTAAAAAAAGTCATGAAAGAAAGGAAAACATTTAAACTGAGACAACAGAAATGAAGATTGCTTTTTTTAAAAGTTCTTTATTTTTCTCTGAAGGAGAAAGTGCTTGAGAAAGCACTTTTCTGTCTATAGCTTACTTCAAGAGAACTGTGCTTCAGCAGTCTGGCAGCTGAGTCAATGGCAACTGGAAAAAAGGACCCTACACACTGCTTGCCCTTACAAACTGGGAAAATTTAATTTGAGCTGTCTCAGAACTTACAGATGGGTATACTATTGAACCATTTTTAATTTAATTATCGGTGTGTTTGTGGAGAGTATTTGTTTTCTAATTTCAGTAGCTGCTTGAGAGAGACTCTTCAAAGAGAAGTGCAAATTCAAGGATGGAGGGTAGAGTAAGCTTTCTGCTTTAGAAATATTCAAAGGAAAAATATTGTAATATTTGTCTTTGTGTGATTTTTCATTTTTTCTAGTGTTGGAAGCAGCAAATAATTATTTAAAGGAGAATGAAAATTATTATTTCATCATGAAATTGGCAAATGCAAACTGGGAAAACTAAATGTAAAACTTGGAAATCTCATATGTGAAACCAAAACATAAGCAAGACTCCTATTTTATTGCATAAAAATAATGCAATTTATTTTTAGTAGAATCTTAAATAGTGGAACAAATTTGTCTAGAGTTCGGGGCTCAAAAATGCAAGAAACAAACACTGTGCTAGTACAGTCATATATGGAACACTGGGAAAATGAAACTGAAATTATAAAGTGGTATATGAGAAAGAATAGAGCTGAATTAGCCAATAATATCATTCTTGAGATTCATTTCTCCCACCGGCGCTTTTAGTTTCTTTCTAGTATGGATGTATGTCAGATTCCCTGAGATGTCCCTATTGTTTCTGCTTATTTTGCTTAACTGTGTTGTTGCTCTTCTTCAGGGCCATCTGACCTCATTAAATACTGGTTTTTGTCTCATAAATCACTTGCAAGAAGAGGAGGGTGAACCGTCTCTGATCTAGTTATTGTTGGCAGTCTTTCAGAAAGCAGTCATCTATCCTTATTTTCAGAAATGGCATCACTGTGTTCAGCTACCTAAATCTCCCCTTCCATCCCCCCAAAGAAAACAAACATTGACAAGAATAAGAAATAAAGGATGAATTCCATACAAAATTAAAAGTGAATTCAAGTAGGAAATACCAATATGTGTTTGTTTTTTTTTTAAAGGAGCAGTTATTTACTAGCTACCTTATGCATAAAATGTTAGGTAACTGCAAAAAGTAATAAGGAGGCTGGTCTTTAGTCACACAATTAAACCCATAGTGATCTAAGATTACAACTCTAGGTGTCTTACAGATCCTTATGCAGACCCTGTGCTCACCTGTCCTACAGTCTTGATTCAACACACATTTTTAGCTTTAGGAAAATAGGAAATCATAGCTTACTTGACCTGAGTGGGATAACAGCTGCTATCACGGGTGAAGATAGCTTGGCTTAGACTCTAACCAGACATAATGATGAAATCTGATCCAGCAAATGCTCTGGGGTAATATTTGGTTGCCAAAACTTGAACAAAGGTAAGACAATACAAGCAGTGGTGTGAAGAGCTGGAGTGTTTATATGAGCATGGGATTGTCTAGACACTTTAAAGTAATGGTAAAATCAGCTCCAATTGCATCAAAGTAAAACTGGAGGGGTGGCTGGGAGGGGGTGGCAGAGATTTTTGGCAAAACAGAGGTCAGGTTTAGTGAGACTGAGCTGCTGGGGCACTCCTGTGTAACGTCTCAGCAAAAAGCCAAGAGTCAGTCTATTCAGCTGTTACTAAAAAAGACACTTCTTGTGGGCTTAGATGAAAATTGTTAACTATTTTTCCCTTGTAGTAAAACCATTCCATAGATGATTCCCAGGTTATTGAAGGGTCATCATGCCCAGATGGCTTTTAAAGCAGGTGTGACAATGTGTGCTGAAATTCGTGGGAATAAGGTAAAACAAGATTACAGACAAGTCAACTGTCTGCCTCCACCAGCATATAAGATTGTGATGCCCCAGAGAGTGGAAACAAACCCTGCTAGTGTAGACACAGCAGCCAAAATATAAAAAACAAAAAAAAAAGAATATTTTTTTTCTCTGCCATAGGTTTTATTTTTGCTTAAAGGGCAAAAGCTATACGGGTAAAAGGACATTTTACTGTTCTACCTCATAGGCCTCCTTCCAGCACAGCTCCATCAGCAAAATATATCACTCAACTAACAGACTGGTCTGAGCCAGTAAATCTTCTAAGTCTAGATCAGTACTTAGCATTTGCTTCCAAATCCAATCTGGGGAGATGCTATGTGTTCATATTAAAACCCTGGAACACAAATCTTATGAGGAGAGGCTGAGGGAGCTGGGGTTATTCGGCCTGGAGAAGAGGAGGCTGAGGGGAGACCTTATTGCTCTCTACAACTACCTGAAAGGAGGTTGTAGAGAAGTGGGGGTCGGTCTCTTCTCCCAAGTCACTGGCGACAGGACTAGAGGAAATGGCCTCAAGTTACACCAGGGGAGGTTCAGGCTGGATAGTAGGAAGAATTTTTTCACCAAAAGGGTGATCAGACATTGGAATGGGCTGCCCAGGGAGGTGGTTGAGGCACCATCCCTGGAGGCGTTCAAAAGACGGGTTGATGTGGTGCTGGGAGATATGGTTTAGTGATGGTGTTGCTTTTTGTTTGTTGTGTGGGTGTTTATTTTTGTCAAAATTAGGTTGACAGTTGGACAAGATGATCTTTAAGGTCCCTTCCAACCGGGAAGATTCTGTGATTCTGTAATTGACTGTGGCTAAGTAATAATATTGTAAACATAATGTATCTAGCCAGCATGAAAACCATGCTCATTGGTTTGCATTCTGATATCAACTCAGTACAGCAAGGAAAAATTTCTGTGATATGTCTTCCTTGTGAAAGCTACTTGTAAATTTGTTTTAAAAAATGAACTTGAAGATGAAGGCTACTGGAATAGCCCCAAAGTCAAAAATCAGAACCTGGTCAGCCTTTCTTGACCTATCACTCAAGAAACACACAATAGGAATGACAATGCAGTGGTTAACCACACGTGCAAAAGGTGAATGGTGGGAACAATAGAGCAGATAATAAAGTTAGTTGTTTCATCACACATCTCTGTGGAGCAGGGATTTCTGCCAGCAGCTGAGAGTTTTGCCCTTCAAGCATGTTTAACCTCATAGAGTGAAAATCTTTCCATGGTGTTTGAGCTTTACAGATTTAAAATTACTGTGCTCCTCCAGATGTGACCTTCCTTACTCCACACCCAACAAAGGCAGCTGGTGAAAGGGCTGGATCACTCTCCCCTATCATAAATTCCACAGAAAGGGTCTAGGGAAAAGGGAAATTCCATGAGTTTCTTTTCATCAAACTTTCTACAATTTTTTCTTTCCTTGTAGAATGACAGGGGATAAGGGATGGAGCCAAAAAGGAAACCGAAACAGCTCAACATTAAACAGAGCAGAAAAGGAATGAAGAATTTTAGCTTTTTTTCCAGATGATTTAAAAACAAGGTCAGTTTTCTTTAAAAAAGCAAAAAGATTAAGTGAGCATCTCCTAAAAAAAGTTGAATTGGTAATAGAGTTCAGAAAGAGCAATTTAACAAGGTCATTTAAGTCCATGTTAGAGAAAGAGAGCAACAAACATACACTATAGAAAGTGCCTGCATCAATGGAAATTAGGTACAACTTTGAAAAGAGGGAACATTTTTAAAATGAAATGTAATACTAAGAGAAGAAATTGGACCCAGTGCTCTAAACAATTTACAAAAGGATTTAGGCAAGGATTGGAGTGAAAGTAACCCATGCTGACATGCTGGTTAGAGGACAACTGTTAGAAGATAAGACTGAGATAAAACTAAATATTTATTCATACTTTTCTTGAGGTATCTCATTATCCTTCATAGGAGGAATTGTTATTGCCTTCGAAAATAATTTTAAATGCATATTTTTTTGACTCAGAACTTGCTCAGAATTAATTCTTTCAGTGCTACTAGGCTTCATCTGGCAAATTATGTACATTTTCTAAACTGAAGATGGCTCATCTAACGTGTCACAAAACCACAATAGAGACAGGCTAGAAGAGCCAAATTAACTCAATTAAAATCAGATTATGGACATAGCTTTAACAGTGTTTTAAGTGTTAAAACCAGACAAAAATAAATTTTGGAAGCTACTTTAAGATTTATATATGAAAAATACTGATACTGTGAAGATTTTTAGCTTTCCTGACAAAGGTATAGTATGATAAATAGCTGGAAATTAAAACAGAAAAATAGCACCAGAATTTAGGATTCATGCTTCTAACTAGCCAGGTAGTTACACAGAGAAAAAGCCTTGACATATACTCCACTCTTTCACTTGGTATGTTCTGATGAGATCTGTACTTAATAGGTATAGTTGAACCCAACTCCTAGGTGAAAGTCTATATTGTACATACACAGGAAATGTCCCTGGAAGACGTGATTGTCCCTTCAGTCCTTACATTGTACGGCTGCCTCACAGCAGTAAATAAAAAAGATCAAGGACCATTCTGTGGCCCTGATGGTGGCTGACTTATGTGCATGCAGCTGACTTCTTTTCCTTTCCAAAACAAGGTAGTTGCATTGAGACTCTGCAGCAGGAATGGTTCCTGTCCCATGCAGACCCGTTACCACTGTTTGTCAGACTCCTAGTTGGCCAAAGATATACCAGTGATTCATATATCTATTGATATGACAGTGTGAGCAATCTTGTGCTTTTGTCTTTTTTGGGCTTAAGAGACATATTAAATGAATTTTCATGATTCTCATGGTCTTCCTCTGAGAAACACAAGTCTCTGCTTTGTTCTGGACATTTTTACATCACTCCCTTCTCTGCTTCTAAGCAATACTGGGAAGTTAAATCTCAGCCTTCAGAGCATCAGATGATTTCTTGCAAGCATCATGAAGAATTTTTTCTCTCCATTTGAAAATGTCTATTTCAAAATTGATTTGGGGGATTATTTTTGTTTGCTAGCTTGTTTTCTTCTCTAAAAGAATTGAAATTGGTCAAAGTTTACAGTTTTAAATAGACTAAAATAACCATTAAATAAGAATAGTTACAAAACAAAATGTGCCCAAAATATAATCTAAGAATCCCCAAGTCTTGATTCTATTAGTTATTTCATTATTCTGAAGTACTCTGTTTCAAAATGTGAAATCTAATTCATAGAAAGGCTGTGACATTAAATAGTACATAGTTTAGAAAAAACAGCAATATTTACAACTGAACAGAAATTGTAACTCACCTATTAGATCACTTGATTTTTACCTTTATCCTCCTACTCCATTGTTTTGTGAAACATTTCTACACTTCATCTTTTAAAAGAATTTATAAACTATTTACAAACAAAAATATCCATCTAGTTTGGATTTGACCCCTAAATCATTAACTGGAGCAACTGTGCTCTTTTATTTTTTGCTTTTGTATGTATGTGTGACTGTGCACATGTACAATATATAAAGGTAGGTAGCTGTGGGAGGATATACATGATCTTTCTCTCCTTTGACACATTTACGTCCTTTCCTGAAGTACAGTATGTTGTAGCATATGAGCGTTCATGTCAGATTCCCACTTCGCAGTCCAAAGATGAAAAACATCCATTGATGTTGACAAATAATGATGTATAGCACAAGGATCACTTTTTCCTTCACTCAGGCAACAAAGAGAACTCATTTTTGTAAAAAGCATGGTTAAATTCCATGCCATATCCAGCCCTAAACCTCCTTTCTGAGGGATTGCTTATATAGTACATGAGCCAAACTGAAAAGTAATTTAAAGATAGGTCAAAATAAATAGCTTCTATAGTAACATTTGGAATATTTTTGCATTCTTCAGCTTATGTCAAAGTAACTAAAAGTATGAATCACAAATGAGGTAGCCTTTTAAATTCACTTTCCTTTATAGACAGCCCTAGGATTAATGGCAATAAATGTTGCAGATACAGGTCCGCTAGACACTAGACTGAGACAACAGCAAAATTTGCTAGAAGATCGACCAAAAAGACATGAAATTGCAGCAGCAAGACCCTGCTGCGAGTTGAACTGAAACTGAACAAATGAAACCACTCTTTCTCACTAATGTCTGTCAGAATCTAACAAGCCTGTTATAGTTGTTCTTAATTTTACAAAAAAAAATTATCAACAACAGAAATTGTAATTTCCACCAGCAAAACCAAGCAACAAACCAAGCCCGCTTGTGTGGAGATACATGTGTTGAAGGCTCCCTTTTAGTAGTTCTGGGAAGAAGAGGGTGCAAATCCAACGAGTATCAGTAAAATGATTTGTATATACAACGCTGTCCTAGTTACAAGTGTTTGTCCCCTATTCAGTTGGCATCACCTCTACTCTTCATTCTTCTCAATGTGTATTTGTTTCCCTAGTTCTTTGCCCAGTGAGTGGCGGACTAGCAATAAACAGACACTTGCAGTGCATTTGGATAACATAACACAAACTTTTCCCTTTAATAATGCCAGCCATACAAAATGCTGTCAGCATAATGCTCTTGTTTAGCTCAAATAAGAAAGGTGCTCAGTCCATCTTTATCCTCCTCAGAGGAGTGAGATCAACACAGCTTGTGCTTCTGGCCCTTTACCCACAAGGTGTTCTGAAACTTCAGATGGAGCTGCAACAGAAACAAAATCTTGCTATTTTCAGTTCTCCCTCCAGCCATTGTTGCTCCCACACATTTAATAAAAAACAACCCTGCCTGCTGCATGGCATTTTCTCACTATAGCTTCTTCAAACCACTTCTGAATTGCACATTGTAGAACACTAAGTATATATATATATACAGTACTTCTGCTATGTATTGTCAAGCGAACAGCAAATTCTTAATTTCTTTTACTCTGTGGGGAGAAGTTGGTTGAAAAAGGATATTTTCTACAAAAACAGTTCTTAAATTTAAGTCATTCACCATCTTTAGCTCAACACTCTTTCTATTGACATTTTCCAATAAACATAACTTTCTTGATTGATATGGGATGGAAAGAAGGTCTCATAACTCATTATGACTCAAGCACTTTGACATGTTGACAGGCAGGTGATAAGTATAACCCTGACAAGTAGCAGGAGTGATGGCTGTCAGCAGGAAATCTAAGAAATAGGAAACCTGAAGCCTTCAGGGGAGGCATGTTAGAAGAAAGGCAAGGCCAGGTTAGTGTTGTGACAGGTATCACTAAAAGCAGAAAAGCAGGGTCTCAGGAGAAACTAGAGTCAAACAAACTCTCCTGTTGAAGTCTCATGATGGTGTGATTGGTTTTTTTTGTGATACACTCAGCACCACTGTGGCGTAGGCACAGTTGTGAAATCTTCACACCAAATTTTGTAACATGCTAAAAACGAGGCACAAGAGCTAGCCATGATTAATGTTCGTTATGTGATGTAGACCTGACTCCCACTGTAGCACGAAGAATTATCCTGTACAACATTTATGAAGCATTCACACGCATAGATACCTGAGGGTGAAGAAGAAGAGAAAATAACATTGCTTTCAGAGACTGCACAATGAAGTGGACTACAATTCACTGTATGTTCTGGTTATGATTAACTTCATGCAATAGGATGAAGTGTAAAGACCCCTTTAAAGAAACTAAGCAGAAAAAATAAGGAAAACAGCAAAGGTGAGACGCTGTGAATAACTTCAAAGGAATTACAATTGAAAAAACTGAGCTAATAATAGACAGCAAGCCACCCTGTCTGACTTGGTAGATAATTGAGTGGATTACTCTGCATAAAGGATAAAAAGAGATTTTAAGGCTTGAAGAGCCTGGAAAGACGTTTGACTGAAGCAGATGTCAGCAGAAAGACGATATGTTGGCAAATATCCACAAAAAGAGATACTGAACAGGAAAAGTCATTTCTTTCTTCCAGCCATGGAGATAACTGGGGAACAGTGGCTGGGGAACCTTTCAGCTTCCTCTGTGTAGTCCTTCTGTTCTTCATTCTTTATTATAATGGCATTATTCTTTGTACTTTTCTCTCAATGCCCTGTACCTCTCAAGAACAAACAAGCTGTGCGTTTTTTTCAGGTATCTTTAGCTGGAAACGGAGAACAAATAAAGCTCCAGAAGGAGAATATACCCTGTACAGGTGCCAAGCCACACTAGTAATTGCGCGCTCATGCAACTTGAGAGAGGCAGCAGGGCTCCACCACACACTTCATCTCCACGCTGTGACAAAGAGGCAAACAGCTGCCTCTGCCTGCAAACTTCAAGAGAGGGCTTTCTCTTCCTTGAACTAGATTGCTCTACTGGAAAGTGCTGGTTCAAAAAGCAAACACAGAAAGCTGCTGGAATTAAGAAATGGGTGCTTTTGAAATGTTATGTTTGTCAAATAATTTTTACACGATACTTCTATTGCTTTTTCTAATGTTTTCCAGCGAAGCTTTGTTTTAAACAAATGTTTTACATTGTTTATCACTTATAGCAATGACATGTTGCGTAACAATTTTGTTTCAAAAATGCTTAAAAGATCATAAAAACTCTTTCCACAGAAAAAGAAAATATTCTCTTGCATCACTGACTAATTATCTTTATTAGGGGTAAGTGCTAGCTGTATTTCTCTATTTTCACTCAGATTGTTTAAACACACACAGTTTTCCCCCACCTTCCCTAGCAAGGCCATAAGTCACAATTCTTTAACAAATGACCTGGGATTTATGGATTTCAGGAGGATTATTGCATCCTGAGCAATTGTCAGTGCTGTGGAAACTTTTTGTGTTTTGTGTCTCACAAATGTATTTCTTTTGCGGCTTCCCCAAAGAGAAATGCTTGTAATGAAAATTGTGCCCCCCTGAGTCCAGTGATGAGCTTCATGTGGATCAAAGAATCAAGAGAAATTTTATACAAGTTTGGTATCCACCAAATTCCTCTTCTTTCCTGATTTCCATGGAGGGAAAGCAGGAATTTAGTACTGCCTGGAGCTCCAGCATGGTTTAATAAGTCTATGTTCTGGATTTCTGCTCAAGGAAAAATGGAGGTGGCCTGTGTTCTGCAAAGTATATTTATGACCAACAAGCAGATACAAAGAATATTTCCTATTCATCAAAAGTCCAAATTATGTCTATTAGTCTATTTTCTCCCATCTCTGCAAATGAATGCCTACACAAGTTATCACTGTTTAACGGCACAAGAAAAAAAGAGCTGCTTCTCATTAAAAGTCTGAAAGACATTGTTACTTCTTTTGACCACACTGATTTGTAAGCTAACCTAAGGCCATCTAGGAGGCTGTGGAAAATATTCTATCCTCTTGAAGAAGAAATATGTTTCTTTCCAATCCCTTGTTACTGGCACACACTATAGTGTTAGCTCTGCTCTCTGGAACATTCAGGTTTAGAAAGTTATGATTCACTTAGCCCCAGCAGTTTTATTCATATTGTGGTGTGTTATAAGATTTTGCCATGAGGAATTTCCACCAAGGCTGCAGCTTTTCCGCCATTGCTCCCTCAAGAGCCCAAATGACCGGTAGGCCTTGCATTAGAGGTCAGATAATCCCACATACCTTTCCCCCTCTTTTATTTCCACACAACTTATCTCTAATTATCTATAACTCTCACTAACCAATGCGACTATATCATTTGAATTTTGACAAAGCATTTATCACATTCCATATAGGCAGTTCCAATAAGGTTACTCTTCCCTAGACGTCAGAAAGAAAGATGAATAACACAGTCATTTTTTTCCACGTAAATTTTACTTTTTTTAGGGTTAAAATCACAAGACTGACCCCCAACAAACCCTCCTTATTACCCTAGTAGTAAGATAAATCCTGAGTATCAAGAGATAGAGAAAATATGTGCTCGCTGCAAGTAATAACAGGAAGACTGACTTGATCCCTCATAAGGTCAACATCCACTTCAAGCCAAGACAATTTTGTTTAAACTATCAGAAGCCAAAATATTGCTGAAATGAGATTTATATGTAATAACTGAGCCTTGAGCTGTCATCCCAAAAACAAATGCATCATTTTCCCCTCATCAAAGAGCAAAAACTTTTTCCAAATGTTAAAACTACAAGGGTGTGGGCAGAACAATTGCCAGATAAAATTGGCTCTTTATCTGCTTCTGTTTTGCATATCAATCTGTGGTATAACTTCAAAGGGTACATTTAAATAAATGTCTATATATCAATTTTTAACCAGCAGGGTTGGATGGAGTAAAATCCAGGAGCTGGAGTTATACAACCTGTGCCTGAATAATCCTGATGTGAGAGGTAGACGCTGAAAAGGAAAGTCACTCCTACAGCATCAAATTAGCCAACTCTCTTTTGCTTATCACAAATAGCATGTTTCTGGTTGTTATTTAACTTTTATGAGCCTACAGGAAGAGGTAAATTGCCTAAAAGGGATTCAGTTTGATATTCTTGCCAGTTTTCATTTTGTTTGTAAATCCCACAGTCATCTTTCCACTATCAGACTACTGTCTGGGGAACACAAAGGGTCTCAATTTGTTGATGTTTCTTTACAAATGTTTCCTGCTATTTTTTTCTAACTGTTTTGTATGTGGGCTATAATGTTGAAATGATGAGAACAAATGTCCTAGGTCAAGTCCTTTTAATGAAACTCCATCTGTTCCAAGTATTACACTGGGATGAATGAGGACCTTTATTTTTACTCTTGGAACATCACAATACTACAGTTTAAATTACTTCTTTCAAGTCACTATATTAAAAGATTCTGTCTAATGATTCTTCTTTTTATTTGTTATTAGTTTATTCCAACAACCAAATTTATTTTTCTTTAAATAGTAACTGAAAAATTCCTGCCAATTGTCTAATCAGATTCTGAGAATTATGTAAGCTTAACTAGTTGACAAACCCAGACTTAAACTTCTCATGTAAAATCATAACTGAATGCAAACAATCTAAATCTTGAGTTAAGACAAGTAGCACAGTTCTATGGAAAGAAACAGAAACACAGTGACGTTTGGCACTTGGGGGAATCCTGCTTTAGGACTTTGCTGTAATACTCTCTGAAAAGATATTTTTCTGTTTTTCCCCTCTGCATCCTGGAGTATACAGAAATTTTCAGCTTCCCATTTCCTGAGTCCTTCATTCTCTCTTTCACCTGGTGAAAGAGGAGATATCTTTTCTGTTATTTTCCTTCTCAAAAGAAATAAGCGTCTAACAGTTTTCTGATTCAACCAAAAAAACCCACACCCATCTGGTAGCCTCATTCTTCTCTATTTTGTCTCTTTCTTCTTTTTTTTTTTTTTTCTTCTTTTTTTTCTTGTTATTAAAATGACCAAATTGCTTGGCTTTTCTCTCACTTCCAATTAAAAAATACGCTTCTCTTTTCTCCTTCCATTTTCATCCAGAGAAAAGCTCACCAGCAGCACTCAGCCATTGTGCTTTGGCATATTTCCAGTTGCTGCAGATTACCATGTAATTTTTCTCTCTGTGCTGCCTGTTTGATCTTTTATGACCAGTATCAACACTGTTGGAATTTCTTGCTTATTTTTAGCAATGAACAGACTTTATCTCAAAGCTGGATATCTAAAAGGGGCCATTCATCTATAATCATTTGTTTCTGCTTTTCTCCATACCCATTTCATCTTAACCCTTTTTAACAACTAAGAAAGGCAGGAATCACCTTCCAAAATATTCCTACCTCTTACACAACTCTAAAGGAAGCCTATGTTCTTGATGATTCCCTTCTAAATTAAGATTAAATTACTTCCATCAGCAAGAAAGCATTTCTGACTGGCTGGACCTGAGCCATCCTGTAGATCACCATAGAACAGACCACATGGAAGTGATATTTGTGTTAGCAGTAGCAAGGAAATAGCATCTATTCCTTTACACCATCATTTCTGTGAAAGCAGCTGTTAGCATATGTGATGGTAGCGCTTTCAGGAACAGGCCAGGCCCAGCTAGAACATGGCTTGTTGTACTGCTCCAAGTTTTTTTCTGTGCAAAGGCAGACATCCTACCATATCTGATAATGAAAAGTTTCAACAAATTGATAAGCGCAATCCAGAGACTTCGTTTTTGTGCAAGGATTGCCTGAAGAACAAAAAGGCTCTTGAATTGTTGCTTACGTGCCTTCCAAACAGAGACTTACAGCACCCAGAAGAAGGGCTGTTTGTGAAGTTGCTAGGTTTTCCTTAATATTTAATATTTTTCTGATGCAAACCTACAAGAAATATTCTTACAATTTAAATTGGTTTGGCTGTAAACACTGTAATGTGGTTTGAAATCTGGCTAAATGATTGTAAACACTGAGTAATGATAAACAGCAGCACAGTGAATCAGTGAGAGGTGTCTAATAATGATACATCTGCTCCTGTTTATATTCTTCATTTATGATCCCCAAAAGGAAGCAAACAGCACGCAGATGATAGTAATTTACCCTAACTGTCATATACGGAGGAATGATACAAAGGTGTACAAACAGAACAGAAACACAGACAGAAGATAATTACATGGGATCCAATTTAGAAAGATGTAATTCTGGAATGAGAAGAAGGAGACTATAGTACAAAAATTATATATCCTCAATGGGAGGAAGAGAAGTAGGGGAAAGTGAAGCTATAAAAAAATCAAAGTGGCCTCCAGGATGAGGAAAGATATAGTGCATTTTTTTAACTAAATGCCCAAAGAGGTAGGCAATGAAAGAGCCCTTTCTGTCAGTCTCAACTAGACCAATGTTTGTTATGGTGCAGTTTTGAGGAGAGCAAGACTAGTGAAGTATTGAAAAGGCACATAAAGTTCAGGAGAGAGTGGAAAGAACTTTTATGGCAAGAGATAATTTTGAAAGTCCCTGTCTCCTTTCTTACTTGATGGATGCTGATGAATGAAGACATTTACCTTCTTAGTCTTCTGAAGTAAGAAAGGAAGTATGCTTGTTTACTGCTTGTCCTTAAGCATGAAGAACAATAAAGCCATAAGTGATATATTACCTTCAGAGTTGTTTTTTTGTTTTTGTTTTTTTTTTTTTTGGAAGGTGAAGCCTTTAAAAGCTTTGCAAAGTCACATTTGTCTCTCAATGTCAAACACTCCAATGTCAAAAAATCTCTCCTGATGTCCAGTTTTATTTAGTGCTACTTTTCTGCGGTAAAAAAAAAAAAAAGAACCAGCACAGTATAGGCTTCATATTTCTCATAAAATATTTTATTACACAACTTTTTCTGATGAGCACTGAATTTTGCTGGCAATTTACCTATGTTACTGACATATAGTTGTTTTTATTGGCTCAATATATTTTTTTCATAAATAGCAACCACATACAGGATTTTAATATCAAGTCCAAATGACTGTTATGCAGTTTTATGCTCTTTGTTGCCTCTACAAATCTGTATTTTATAAATTGAGGGGTTTTTTTTCTCTTTTAACTTTCTGTAATCTTTCCAGAGCTCTAAGTTTCCATATGCTGGTAACCATAAAAATAATTTTCCTATAGGTCCTTTCTAAAACTTGTTTAAGATGGAAAAAAATTAAATGTGACAAACCTTTAAAGCATTCAATTCCTTCTCTTTCAAAAATGCTTGCATTTGAAAACAAAATGGTTGTTTTGGAAAAAATCCAGAGATGCCAAAAATAGTAGCAGAAAGTACACATAGCAGTTGGCAGAAAATTTTGATTGAATAATTGAAATCCATAATGACAAAATAAATGAGTGGTAGGAGTTTCTGTATTGTTATTAGGCAAAAACCTAAAAAAGTCTAAGGCTATGAAAGCAACATAATCTCTGCCACCTCCAAACTTGGCACATTATTTCTCCAGGGTCACATTATCTGCTGGTATGAACTGGTTTATATCCACTGAGATTTGAATTGTCAAAGCCTGACCTTGCTTTTCATGCTCCCAAAGGAGTCCTTTCCCTTTCTAGGAGCAAACTAACTCAATGGAAGAGGACTGGCCTTTTGTTTAGA
This sequence comes from Arenaria interpres, assembly GCA_013399435.1. Taxonomy (NCBI): domain Eukaryota; kingdom Metazoa; phylum Chordata; class Aves; order Charadriiformes; family Scolopacidae; genus Arenaria; species Arenaria interpres. The sequence continues at coordinate 70,663 of VXAK01011385.1, read as the reverse complement.
AATATTTCTGATTGCCCCTATGTTTTTTGTTTATTTTTATTGGTTCTTCTGTTTATTGCAGACTCTCTTATTCAAACATACTTACCAAAGCATACTTTGTACGTTTCAGTTGTGGTCTGAGTCCAGGATCTGCTGTACTCACCCTCCACTGATGTGTCCAAAGCAAGATGCAGTCAGGAACAAAGTGCTGCTAGGAGGTGGCTGGCTCTCAGCTGCAATTACTTGTGAGCCCACCTCCTTTTTTCTAGTGCCAAAGGAAACAAGGAAAATTCACAAACGTGTGGGTATGTGCAATAACCTCACCTCTGAAACCATTGCTAGTTCTTTTCTTCTACTGCCTTTTTGAATATAGGCAGTAGTAGTCAGCCACCTGCGGTTTAAATAAGACTGTCTTCTGTTGTGCTGGAACAGAACAAAGACGAGCTCTCACCACTGTTTTAGCTGAGGGGCACTAACAGCTGAGCCCCAGGTGTGGACACTGCAATTTCTGCATAGCTTTGCCCACACTGCATAGAGAAAAGATTTTGATCTCCTCATTCAGAGGAGAAGTAACATGAGAAAAAGGGCCATTTACTGATCATCAGATAAGGGTTCAAGATGACTTAGACATAATCATGATCAGCAGCATCTGCATATGTGTACTTATGTATAGGTATATAGGCAATATATATGCCTTACAAAATGTAGGCCTTTTGTAAGTAATAAACAAATTATACTTTGGTCTCTCATCATTTATTAGCCAGAGCATTGTAATTTCACTTGCAAAATAGCCAGAAATGGATCCCTTTAAAACATCTTCCTCCCTCCTATTGTCAGTTTAGACTTGCTCAGATGTATAGAAAAATAATGGTTGCACTCACTCAAGAAGCCCTGAGAGCTACCTGATACTATCCTGCAATTTGTGGTATTGTTTGTTTCTGTTGCAGCACACCATGCTTGGCATGATCTTTAAATGATCCTCCAGCACATCCTTCTCTGATGCTTCTGGCTTAGTTCAGAAATGGAAATCTGTGGGTCCTACAGCATCTATAGGTCCTACAGGTCCTACAACTGTGGCTGGATCAAGCTCAGGAGTTTTCTTATATCAACATATAGCTGATGACAGATGCCACATCCTGTAACAGTGACAGTGTATGCCCTGCTTGAGTAACTTAACTTTTTATCCCCTTTCCCTACAGATTCACTTTCTCTCTAGCTGTAGATTTTCTGTGACACTCAGATATGATAATTTGTCACCTAAAATTTAGACAATAAAATTATTTCTATGTGAACAACACTTCTTTAAATCGTAAAACTCAAAGCAACTTCCAGGGACAAAGTCAATGTACTAAGAGTGGAATACAGTTTCAGGTGGAAAGTAAGTCTAGGATAAAAAAATAATCTGTTTCTTTTTCCACATACTTCATGTTTTTATTACTTCACATCAATGCTGCCATAAAGAAAAAGAAGGCCTTGAAAAGCGTGCACTGGTATGTGTCATTAGGAAAATTATTTGAGTCATTTCCAAAATACGTTTCAAATGGCCAGTATCCTTCATCCAATAAAAGCTTTCATGTCCTATTGCTGCCTTTGTTTTCATTTTATTGCAGTCAGCTTGCTTTCTCTGAAAATGTTTGCATGCATTTCAGGATACCTGAACTTAAAGCTCATAACTGATTACTACCAGTTTACTGGTAACTACTGCACTGAAGTTTCAGATTTTAAAATTGTCGCAGTGTTAGCCTAATTGTTCTACTTGTTTTAATATAGAAAGATGAAGCAATTACAAAGAAGTCACTGGGCTGTTCCGTTGCACATTGCCATGATATATTTAGAGGAAGAAGATATGTGTTTGGTGAGACTGACAAAGGCATACTCAAATAAGGTTTAGCAAGCAGTGCTCTTCCATAACTTAGCAGATTTTCTTGCAAAGCAGCTCTTCCTCATAAATGGGAAGTAAATCACATCCATGCAAATCTTCTGTCAATGAGCTATTTATAAAATACTAAATCTGAGCAAGAAACTTTCTACACAGTACTAATGGCAACTACTAAAATAGACTCTTCTTGGGCTTATTCAGATGACAGACAACTTGAAAGCACTACTTCAGCTCAGTATTGAAAGCTAGGCTTATTGTAGTAAATCACAAATAATAATAGTGAAGGACAAACATCATAAAGGAGCCTGCAGACTAACGAGGAATTAGGATACCAGATTCTCCTGCTTTCTGTACCCTTTTTCTCTGCAGCAGAATTTTATACAAATAAAAAAATTTCCACGATTTGTGCTGCTTCCTTCATGCAGGAGCAACTCATGATGGACACCAGTAGTTGAAAAGTCTCATGAAAACACTTTCTGTAAGAGCAAAGGCTTGTAACACACAATTCCAGTACATTCCCCGAGATGGCATAATGGAGTGATCAGGGCAGGGAGAGGATAAACTGTATGTGTGAAGAAGAAAATCCCATTCTACAGGATTAATTATTATACTCACTGAATTTCAGTGAATTTTTTTTGGAGTTGGAAGGGACCATAGAGATCATCTAGTCCAACTCCCCTGCCGAAGCAGGATTGCCCAGAGCTAGAGCATGTTACTCAGGACTGCATCCAGGCGGGTCTTGAAAATCTCCAAAGAAGGGGACTCCATGACCTCCCTGGGCAGCCTGTTCCAGGGCTCTGTCTCCCTCACTGTGAAGAAGTTTTTCCTCATGTTTGAGTGGAACATCAACTCCTAGAGATGTATTTCACAAAACTCCTTCCTCTGCTTGTAAATAACATAATTTACTTTTGAAGTACTCTGACACCTATCTGGAAGAATGGCAGTATATAATAAAAGACTATTATTGTTTGTCTAAGACAAAGTATGCTCTATGCTTGTAGTTTCAGTTTGTTCTGAAAACTTCCTTGAGCATGTCATATCCAGGTAATGCCTGAAAACCATTTTCTGAATCGGTGAAAAGTATCAGACTGGAAAAATTTCATTTTACTTAAATGGCTAGCACTGACTTAATTCTTACTCACTAGGGGTCCAATTTGTCTTGATGCAACATCTATTTCCAGTAAAGAAACCATCAGATTTGCTGTTGCCAAGAAATGAGGACTGAATTGCACAGTATTGCATGAATTATTCTTCAGTTTACTTCACAAGGTTTAGTGCAGCTTATCCTGAATTTTATTTTTATTATCTGTATATAACTGTATGTTGTGATTTTATTTAAGCTTCAGTGGACCAGATTCACTATTTTGCACCCACTGTTTGAGCTACCACAATAAAGCAAACCTGCCATAAAGCTACTCATTTAACTAACTAGTTAAGACACATCTGTGAGTGTTTTACATATATGCAATCATCAAAACCATTAAAAGTACACAGGAAATCCAGACCAGAATTTGCCAATTTCAGAGGCAAGTCAATTCTATTACATATTACAAGTCAAAGTGAATGGAATATGAAAAGGCAGAAGGAGGGAGCTGGTTCTGACATAGTAAATTCTTCTGGATGAGATTTTTTTCTGTGAAATGATATCCACAGTGAAACCACTGGCAACAATGTTATTCCTTTAAGAAGGACGAGTACTTTCCTCTACATTGTCTTCTGTCTTTTTACACTGGTTAAGTTAATTAGACAAATAATAGGTAAATAAGAACCTGATTTGGAACAACACAAGTAGATGCAACCACACTACTAATAATTAAAACTATTAATTCTTTCTGTCACACAGAAGACAGAAAACAGTGAAATGTATGAAAATAGAATATTATGGAAACATGGATCGTTCTAGTTTTCCCCGCACCGCTTATGCAAGCTGAATTTCAACAGGCCAGCAGCTCTATGCAGAGAGACTGGACTAGCTCTTTTCTAAATGGTTATGTGATATTTATGAATGACAAAGGGTTTGCACAGTGTAAAGAAGAGGACTTTCGAAGTCAAAAACAAGACTTACTTTGCTAACTGAAGAAAGGTTTTCCATATTAAAAAGTTTCTATTGTTCTCTGTTACAGTACAAAATATTACAGATGATAGCAGTGGATGTCATTCAAAATGAAGCTTATTCTAACCTTCTGACAGAACCTCCAAGTTCAGTGGAGATAAAAATGAAGTCTGTTTTTTTAAAAATAAAGCTCTAAAACCAAGCCACTCTTAGAAATATCAAGGGAAGCCAAAATACCCATCTGTGTGTGCCATCTTTTTCTTGTACTAATATGAGAAAGAAATTCAATGTCTTGCCATGTAGTAAAACTAAAAAAAAGCACTTGTTTCTGTGACCATATCTCATTTCAAGGACTTATTTGGAACTTTTTTTATTACTTGCAGACAGAATGAAGATTCTCTTACATGGAAGATTTTTACTTATTTTTAAAACTAGCAACTTGTTCTTTCTACTGTCCAGTTTGGTTTTTAATTCTCCTCAACCTGATGTTCCTAGTTGGTCTACAAAAGTAGTTGTTTTTCTGGCAAGAAAACCTGAAACTGCATTGCACAAATTATTTTGGGTAGATGTTTTATTCCACACTTCTGATCAGGAAATTACTGTAACAAATGTTTTTCAGGTTGTTATTGAACTATTCATAATCATATTCCTGTTTTCTGCTCTTTGTATCTCATCAAGTGAGGCATTGTTCCTATTGACTGAAATGCAGTCCACAGGTGTGGCTTCAATATTGCACCCAGCTCTTACTTAGCCCGAGAGTTTTGTCATTCACAGGAAATTCATCCTAACTTTTCAACCCCGAAAGCAATAGGCAACCAAAAATGTATTCAAAGTACAGCTCTTTGAAGTAGAAAAAAATATACAGTAACATCTAACTACATCGGAGAGCAAGAACAAAGGCATTAATTTAAAACAAAAGTGATCTTTTTGTCCTTCTTCTCCTCTTTACAGTACAGGTAACATGAGATATTGCTCTCTTGGAATTCTGCTGATATAATATCTCTGACTGACCAGTAGAGCTACCAACAGCTAGCTTAGTCCCTTTGGGGATTTTCTGGCATGCTTCATATAAATGAACATGTGGCAACGGCATGAGAGAGAGTGTGAATTCCAGAGATGCTGTCAAACCACTGATGCACTTGGGTAGTCTGGAATACCACCAGAGAGATGGATGTGTTCCAAAAGTACAGGTTTTAATTTAATTAATTAGGGTTTCTCACCACTCCAGAAATAGTTATTAAAATCTATTTTCTTTATAAGTAATTAATTTATGATATTAATGAGATGGAGTACTTAATCAATTTCGTGAACAAAATCAAGAAGATAGCCTGGCTTAGTATAATAACTAAACCAGGAACATTTTGTCTGAAAACAAAGCAAGACACTTGTATTCACTGGGCATGCACCAAAGGGGGAATTGTATTGGAAGTTGAAGAATTATGTTTACAGCTAAGTAAAAGCCCCTGTACATGAATTGTATTCAGAAAAAGTTATTTTTAATCCGAAAGATGCTGGCAAATAGTCTTTGTAATTTCTGTCTTACTTCTGTAGAAATTCCATAGAGTTCAATTCGAAGTGGCTACCAATGTCTTTCCTATCCAGCTAAGTTCAAAATTACTTTAATGTAGATTTTTTTAATTATTAGTTATATAATTACATGACACCCTATTATATACCAGATGAAAGGAGATGGGGTAGTGCTGAGGGAACACTAAATAAATATGAAGCTCTTATCAATGATTGTATGTGTTTAATAATCATCCCTAAACACAGATGTAACAAAGATATCTTAATAGATCTGTGCCCACAAAAGTACTGTAAATACCACTTCTTTTCCATTTGCAGAGGATCTTCTTATCCCAGTAACTTTACCAACAAATCACATCCAAAACTGGACTGTTCAAATTCTTAGCAGTAAAGAAGACCATATCTAGTGAAAAGACTTTTTTTTTCTTCTCTTCTTAACAAGTATAGTGAACACCATCAGTTAATTCAAAGGATAGCATTAAAACTTCGGACAATTTATATGTAAGAACATATATTGAACTAACCAGAATGACTAACACTGCTCAACACTAAGTTTACGTTTAACATTTTTCCAGAACTAGGATTTTAAAAGTCAAATTTTGTTCTTTAATCAAATCAGCTCTTCAATTCAAAACCATTAATCTTTCATTTCCTGGTGGTATTCTGCCTCTAACTAGAGACTGCACACCTTTTACAGGCTATTCCCATGTAGTGGTTGGCCATTAAGACTTCAAAGCTTTCCTATGTCTGTTTCTCAGTCCTTACGGAAAATGTATTTAACAGTCAGGTAATTTACGTTAACCATTAATGATACTATTGCATTTATGTTTTCATCAAACAGGAGCAAAGTACTCTGGAACAAGACAGCAGTAACAGAATAATGTTGCTGTCAGAAGAATTTGCTTTGGGGGCTGAATGCTAAATAGATTCTTTTATGGGATTCTTTAAAACCATGTCTGATTAGCCAGAAAGATGAAAAATATCAAGCAATCCAAGTAATAATTAAACAATTATTTCTGATTATTTTAGTTATTATCAGGGTATGTTGAAGTGATCTAATGTTTAATAACTTCAATTCTGCTTAGTTTACTTCTATTTGCTTTAAATGCCAGCAACTCTTTGAATCAACAGGGATTTTTTATTTATGTTTTTATACTAGTATGAAGATGTTACACTTTTGCCACTCAGAATATTAACCAGCATATTCCAGATTTCTCAATACTACAGAAAGGAATCATCCACAATAACATGTGAATAGAAAATTCAGAACACGCAGTAGAGCATAAAGAATTTAAGAATGAGTGTCCAATAGGACTAAGATAATTTTTTGGAAGCAGAATGAAGCTCCTAAAGGACTTTGTGAGTTCTTAACATTGCACCTGCTACCCCCTCACTTACTTTCTTTGTCACATTAGAAGTGAATAGAAGGCATTGACTGCTGATTACTGAAGGTTTGTATTATAATTTTTATTGGTAAAGGGCTCAGTTAACAGCTGTCATAATGATATAAAATTCAGCTCAGTGGTGTGCTGTGTGGACAACTGTGGAAATGTTGTTAGGGTAAAAATGCACGACAACAGGTAGCTGTTAGATAGTGAACTATTAACATAAACACATTCTTAAAAATCTATATCTATAAAATATATTAAAAATATTAAATCTATGGAAATGCAACATATTGCCAATGTATGAGTTGTCTGATAAAACTATGTGGTGATTTTGAAATTTACTCTGCTTTTTTATTTCATTTTTATATTATTTTTGTTTATTTCTTATGCTTAACCAGTTCAAATTTGATGGAAAGCTAAAATACAATGCAAGGCTATGCTTCTATGCCTTCCTTTTCTCATAGTATTATTGATATTGTGATTTAATGATACCGAGTAAAATTTAGCTCCTCTATGGATTCATAGAATCATGCAGGTGGTAAGGACCTCAGGAGGATCTCTTAATACTGTAATTAATTGTTGCAAGTTTATACTGGAAGTTTTTCTTTTGATCCATTTAAATGACTGTGTTCCATCCAATTTAGCTGAGATGGAATGAGCCAGGAAGGATTTTGCTTTTGCAAAACCTCAGGCATTATGTTTTGGTTTTGCAAGTACAAAACCACCCCTTGTTTTGGTTTTGGGTTTGGATTCTCAGTCCAAAGGAAGCAATGAAAGTGAAGAGTGGCAATTATTCCAGCAGAATTGTAAAATAAATTTGTCTTTCTAGAGGTTGCAGACTTATTTGAATACAAAAGTTAAACTATCGTTTATTTTTAACGTTCCATACCAAGGGCCTCCAAGAGTATTTAGAGTACTCCAGTCTTCTAATTAGAAGATATTTTATGGTTATTGTCATGGATAATAACTGACATAGACATTTCAGAAATAATGGGTTTGACATTTGAGCCAAACTCTGCCCAGATTCAAACTCAAAATACTGTTTAGAGAACAAAAGTATCTGGTTTATGGTCCCTAACCCAATGATATTACCTTTTGCTAATTTATTCTGATAAAGTAGAGTTTCAATAAATTCCTTTCTGAGGAACTAATGACAAGAACAGCTGTGTATTCTGGTCCTCAAATATGAATTTGAAAACAGGTAACACATTTTTTAAAGAAACAATCTAATGACAAAAATCAAAGGGCAAAAAACACTTCCACATTGTAATTGGTAATCATTCCAGAAAAATAATTCTTCAAGTGTCAAGTATATGAAAATGACAGTCACTAAAAGATGTCACAGAAGAGTATTTATAAATTTAAAGAAAGGAACAGGTTCGAGGCCTTTTTGAATATGTGACCTGCAATATTTGGGAACATACTCTTGAAAGAATATAGTTTTGTTTTGCTGGTCCTGGTAATCACTTTCAAAAAGGAAAAATGAATTCCACCTACAAACTTGAAGTTAATCAGCTGTCTCCCTGCTGGGCATCATAAATGAAAGCATTTTCATAATGAGAAAACAGATCAAAACATGTTTCACATCTGGTGAGTGCAAATAGAAAGAAAACAGTCATTAGAGCTAACAATAATCTTCTGGGTAAGAAATTTCTTGATGAGGGTAAGTAAGCTTGAAAATTCACTATTTCAAAACTAAAGTGGGTAAGAGAAGTGAGAAAAGAGTGGAAAGCTGCAACATCTTCTTCCTCTGAGGATGCCAGGACATACGGAGCTGGCTCCTGACTGGGGCTGAGCTGGCAGCTGGCACAGCACAGAAGGCAATCAACCTCCTTTCTTCTCCTAACCTGAAGCTGTTTAGCAGCCAAACCAACCCACTCACGAAGCAGAGGCAGCCTGGGGAAGCTGTTCTTGCTTAGGGGCAAGCAGACACGTCCAACGTACCCCATTCTTATTCTTCAGTCTCTTATTAATGCTTCTCCTCCCCACGCCTCTTTGTCAGCATCAGCATGCTCCTTGTGCAGGAGGGAATGCAAGGGCAGCTCTGCTGCCTGAGCATCCCCTCCTTTTGCAGGAGCCTCCTGTATTCACACAAAGTTTCCGACAGGCCCCTGTGCAACATTGCACGCAGGAATCTTTAGTGAATTGTGAATAAGCCATGTTCATGGATATTTTAGTTTATCCCTGGCAAAGTTGACTGAACTCTAGGATTTTCTGGTTCCTCACCCAACAAATCCAGATTGAATGTTAAGTTTCTTTCTTAACTCATATTTCCATAAGTAATTATGCTAATTTACATCTGCTATGGGTTGACCTTGGGTGGTTTCAGCTGCTGGATAAAGATTCAAAGTACCCATTTCCTTTCTTTGCAACCTTGCTCCCTACTCTGAAGTTAATTCAGAACTTACTGAAATTAAATCACTGCCCTGCCAGTGCTATTTCAGGTTTAAGGGTGTTCAGAATATAAACTCAGACCTGGATCCAAATTTCATAAATAGCTTCCATCCTTTTAATTGGCTAAATCATAACCTTGGATCCAAAAACCCACAACAATTTCCCATTATCCAAAAGGGATTTTATTGAAACATTGCAAAAGTAGCTCTTGGTATATTTTGGCAAAGAGAATAAAGTGAAAATTCAACCAGTGAATAATTTGTTGTGGGATAGAGAAAGCAGGATGCTGGCAGACAAATCCTTCAGGAATCTTGACATGTAAAATAGGATTTCTATTGCAACAGGTGTGGGGGGGTGGAAAATTAGGTCAGCAAGTTTTGCTCCTTCTGTGTGCAATTGCTGCTGATGGGCATATGTCTCTCAAAAGTGCAAGGGAGTCAGATATTTCTCCACTATTGATCTGCATCTCAGGACTGCAACAAAATTGTCTATTGCCTCAAGCACTTTTAGGTCATGGTTCACTTTTTGGCATTGTTCCAGCTTTTTATGGACATAACTGCACTGAAAACACCAATAAAAGATAGGAATTACAAACTAGTGGTTTCTGTGGAAATCCAACCGTTTCCAGCTGCTGGGATTTCAAACAGTGAATTCCCCTTTTGAGGTGAGGTGGCTGAGAGCATGAGAGGAAATGGAGGAAAGAAACAGCTTCCTGTTGGTAGACTAGCTCAGGGCATCTTCAACAGACCTGCAGGTGGTGCTACATAAGGAGGAGTAGATGACCTGCCAAACAGCAGAACTTCAGTCCAAAGACCGTTACAAACTTGAGGCCTGGGCCAACTGAAAACCCATGAACTTCAATAAGGAAAAGCAGCAAGTTCTGTATGTGGGGCAGAATGAGCCCATGTGTCAGTCCAGCCCCTGACAGAAAATACCTGGGAGTTTTAATGAATGCAAGGTTGAAAATGGGACAACAACGAACTCCCACCTCAAATAAGGAAAACAGTGAAACTTCAGGAGGTCATGGCCAGCAGTTCATGGCAGCTTATGATTGCCTTTTACTCAGTGACAGTGAGGCTATGCTCAGCATAATCTGCCCAATTTTTTGCTCTCCCCATTTGAAGAGGGGTATGAAGAAACTGAATAGGGTCCAGCAAAGAGCTATTAAGATGATCATATGTGGGCTACTACAGATATGAAGAAAATTTCATCTGCATAGGTCTTGGAGAGTCCTCCAGACAAAACCGTGGTTGACTTGGTCTGCTGTCACCATTTGCCTTACTCCACGTGAGAAGTTGTACTTGATGGCCTCCAGAAGTCCCTTCCAACTTCTTTTCCCTTTCTTTAATGCTATGATACAGTGACTTTATTTGTCCATGATGCAGCTGTCCTGGACCTTAGGCCTTTGACAGCCTCAGTGTATTTGAGGGCGTAGCTCTCGGGTTTTTTTCAAGGAAGTGCTGTTACCTACACTCCAAACATCCCATTGGATCTTGGTCAACAAGTAACCCCATTCAAGGGGCATGAAGACAGAAGAGGAAAGGAAAAGAGAGAGAGAGTGACAGAGCAAGAAGGCATCAAAGCTGAACCCTACCCTGTGTTTTCATCTCCTAGAATCACAGGATGAAATGCAAATGGAGAACCTGGAAAAAGAATCTAAACCAGATGACACCTTGTCCCATTTGAGCTTGGACTGTTCTTTAAAGTGAGCAGTATTAATCACTGCCTGACACTTCCATGACTAAATTCCAATATAAGCATAATTTAAGAGGCATGAAAATATCCCCAAGTTGCTAGTCAGTGGGAGATTGATAGGTGAAAGATGTTAAAGACTGATGATAGATTTATCAGTGGAAAGAATGGAATACTGTAGTTAAAGGGGAAGATATAATTTTTACATTTGTATTTGTATGGATGGTGGGGATTAAGAAGTGGGAGGGGTTGTGACAGATGAGAGAGAAAGAATAATGAACAGAGAAATCTGGAGGAAGAGGAAGTAAAGTATTGCTGAAACTGAAGAAAAAGTGAGATAAAAAAAAAAAAAGACTAAAACTTCAGTGTCATTGGCAGGGAAAGTAGAACAGAATGACAGTAAGAAAAGTAGAAAAGTGGAGAGATCCCCCTGGATCTGTACAGATTCTTTAAATCAGTGTTCTTTGCAGAAACAGAGGAGAGCATAAGATGCTTTCTATAATAGAGGCTAAAGGCATTGAAGCATGAAAGACCTCAAATATCATCCTGCCAAGAGGCAATGCTTGACTGAAGAATGGCAGAGTAAAAACAGGCAAGAATGAAGTTAGAGTTCTGTAATTCTACATGGTCATGAGATTTTTTTCCAAAAGTGTACAGCAATACAAGAACAGAAGCAAAGAAAGAAAATGTTTGAAGATGAGCCAGCAATGGAGATTAGTGAAACAGGCAGTGTAAGAGATGAGATGGGCAGGCAGACCTGAAGTCATGCCAAAGTGGAGCAAAAAAAAGCTCAAAAACCTTTTGACAATGAAATCAGTAGAGGAAAGAACAAGGAGTAGAAGACAAACAGAGGCATTTAAACCCTGGAGAGCACTCAGACACTGCCTGAACATTATTCCAGACCAATGACCTGAAGGTGGGTTCATTCCCCTGCTCTCTCAGTCTTTAACTGTTTTGCTAAATCTGCCAGGACAGAGATCCGCTTTATTCTAACTGAGGTATTGGGATGAAAATGAAGTGATAGACAGACAGAAGATGGTCCTCCAAAACTACCAGTTTCTCTGATCTAAATTGCTGAAAGAGGTCTGGATTTGAAATGGTGATTTAAGACATGTCTAAAGATCAGACACTGCTGCAACTACAGTATGGTGTAAGTATTCCCAAGATATTTATTAATTATCCAGCTCTGGAATTGCAAGTCTAGTCTCAACACCAGAACTCAGCATTACCATAAAACCCAAATATAAGGCTTAGTATCACAGTAATTTGCATATGCTGGCTTTATCCATGCCAATTCATTAAAGCAACTTCAGCTGTTAACGAATATCATAGTGATGTGATAACTAATAGCCTCAGAAGGAAGATGTTTTGGTATCCTGTCACTAATCCCATGATGTATACTGTAAAAGCATTAATTTAAAAATAATGAAATAAGGAAGAAGTTAAAGAAGTGTTAAAAGATCTTTTGTTTTTTATTATATTAATTATAACTTAATCATTTGCCGTAAAATAAGAACTCTGGAGCTGGACACAACTCCCAAGTCTCTCTCCAAGTAAGAGCCAGCATTACAGTGCCAACCGTTGCACATATTCATCTCACCACATTCCACCCCAAACTGGAATCCAGTCACTTTACCGAAAATCTTAATTTCAAGTGAAATATATGTATATTTTTAAATACTAAGTTTTAACTGTTCACAACCACAAATTCCCAGATGGTAAGCAGTTGGGAATAGAAAAGGGAAAACTTGCAAAGCATGGAAAAAATGCTCTCTGGCGGAGCTAAAAAAATTATAGGAACTGGCTTGCTTTTGCTATACTTCTTCCAAGATGTAAAAAGAAGCCAATGGATGGACGCTTGCCATTTGTCATAACCAATTTCAAATATGCCTCCTCGTTACCTTTTTTTCGTCTACTTTCTTTATTCCTCTTTATCTTCTTCATCAAAAATCTCTATTTCTTCTAAAAAACTGTTATTGCAGAAAGATTTTCCAGTATTTAGTATGTCATTGGAATATTATAGGCTTGGACCCAGTTCAGGGCTCTGTCGTAGCTATGCAGCACATGCTGACATAAACAGGACAGAATTTGGCCCTTTGATTCAAAGGGTCTAAGCATTCTGAACTGTGAGTGCTGAAGATACTCTGACTGCCAGATTATTGAAAACCAGCTCTCTGGCATTAGTCTTCAAAATTATATTAATTTTTGTCAACCAAAGTTTTGACACAGAAAACTTAGAAGGCTCTTGCTAAACACTATTAAACATTTTTTAGAAATTAATTAATCTATTCAGGTGCCTAAACAGGGAAGTCTAGAGGCATCCAATATACTATAAAGTATTCCTCCTGGCCTCCAGATGCATTTCCGAAAGGGCACAGGTTTCTTATTGCTCCTATGTCATATCTGCCAGGCTCTTCTGTGTATTTCAGGTACCCTAAGGAATCTTGGCTGGCACAAGACATTTATTTTTAGGTAAACAAACTGTGCCCTGATCACAGCCCTGCACCGAGCTTTGAAAGCTATTCAGTTGATCAGGCATCAGTGTTTTATCCTCCGATTACAAAGCTACTATGACTGCAACCCATCACAATAAAATCTTGCCTTCCACCCCCATGTTTTTAATTCATAATACAATATTACAGGAAGTTAATGGTTTGCTGGTTGAGATTTTTTATAATTCTAATACATCCTTCCCCCCTCCCCCCCCCCTTTATTCCTCTTTGAAAAGTCGGTTTTCAGAGATCTTAAAGACTACAGTTCTCTTGTTTTAATGAGAGCCAAATTGGTTAAACCTGAATTAACCTTACATAAATAGTATCTTAACTGATCACTTAGAATCTAACAATGCAGAGCTCCAAAGTTGAAAAGCAGAACTACTATATGCAAAAGACTTTGCAAAATTTTGTACAGGAACTTTTTAATAAGTACATTGTTACATGGAAACACTTAAAGTTTATTCCAGCCCTTCCAGCAAATGGATTGAATTCTGCATATACCCTTGTACAAACAGGATAAAGCTTCCTTTTCTCACCCTGTAGGGCAAAGGATATTGGATCTTAAGGCCATAATATCTCTGTGCATAGAAAACTTATTACAAGCCCTGGGTCCGGGCCAGACATACATATATTTTAGGGAAATCATTCATTTCGAGAGAAAAGAAGGAATGATATCCCTCTCAGATTGAAGTTACAGGTTCTGAGTTTTTTTGTTTTCTTTTTCTTTTAATGAATAACAGCTGTTCAAATGTGCTCAGAAGGTAGAAGGCTGAATAAGCTCCAGTGCATGGGATTATCAGGCACGGATCCAGGGACAAGGTCAAAGGGGAGCTATAAATAAATATTTAGATAACACAGCTCCCATTGTTGTCAGTAAGGGATGATGGCTCAGCAATTCTAAAAATCAGCAAAGCTTTATTTAGGTGTCTAGATATGCATTAGGGGTCATATTTGAGGTACTGTACACATTCCAGAGATAAACTATGTAGCTGTAGGAAAGGTTTGTTAATCTGACTTCTCACCTGGACTATTGATTCCTGATGATAATAATTCTAATTACATGACACTGTTGTTATAGGTACACCCTTCATTGTAGAAAGGAAAAAAACCCACCACATTATTGTACAGGTATGAGTAGTATATGTATTTCCAAGGCTTCCTTTTTTTTTCTGAAAATCCATCTCAAAAATATGGATGCAACAGAATGGTACCCTTTTATCTGACATCAATGCTGGTCTTCTAAAGTGTATGTCACAACATACAACTTTAAATTAGAATGTATGCTGAAAAGAGTTTTCAATATCTGAGAAAATAACACAGACCAGCTAAAGATATCTTATTAAGATTTATTACATTAACACCAGTGGTCTCTGTACGATTTTAACCCAAACTTCTCATGCAGCCATCTTTGGTGCTACTTACTGACTTCTGTGTATGTGCACTAGTACCCTCTACTGGTCATAAATTTACTGTGGTGCTCAAATAGCCTGAGAAGTCAGAGGCAAACAGTTAATAGACATCTGAATGATTAATACTTCTTTCCTTTTTTCCTTTCTTCTGCTTTGATCAAGAGGTCATGATCTCTGTTCCAGTTATATGCATGACATTACTTGGTAATGTGAGGTGGTTTCTATCTGTCCTTCAGTTCATTAAAACTATACGTTTTTATGTACATGAATAGTGGAATCAACAATAACCAGCACTGCTGGAAAAGATATAAAATACTGCACAGCTAATCATAGGGAAAATATGGCACATATAACAGCTCTTTGTTCTCTACATTCTTGCTGTCATCTGTGGTGCAGTTTTCAAGAATGTCAGATGTGAATTGATTGGCAACATCTTACACTGAGGGAAGCGAAGCTGTATTTACTGTCTATGGTTCTTAAAATTCCATAGCAGCATTACTGGTGCCCTGGCAATAGTAAATTCAATTTGGGTTTAATTCCAGTTGAAGAATAAAGTAATAGTAACAAAAACAATCCAAAAAGAAAATATGGCTAACAGGAACACCATGGACAAGAAACCACTGAATTTCCCAAAAGGCAGACAGAGCAATTGTCCATATAAAGAATCTAATATGCCACTTGCAACAGTTTGGCAAAGTTATAGGAAATCATGTAATCATTGGACACCACCAAAAAACCCTCTCTTGATACATGAAATGATAATTCTGATCTTAAATACTCCTACAGATATATATATTACCAAGCGGTTTCTAGTTAAAGTGGGATAAAACTCAGTTTTAATGATCTCTTAACACTAACTGATAAATAAAGCTGTTTCAAACTACAGTTTCCAAAGAATGGAAAAAGAAGAGATTATTATTATCCTGAGACTTTGAAATGTCCATGCCAATATTTCTGTTTTGGCCACTGAATAGGATGCTGAACTTCAGCAATATTTAATATAGAAAAGTCCTGTGCACAGATCATACAGTTCCCCATGGCTGAGACCCTCTAAAAAGAGTACTTTCTGCTTTTGCAACGATACACAGAGATGATCTTTTGAAGCAAGAGGTTGCCATGGCTTTTCAATGCCAATGCCAGAGGATTCTTAAAGTTTATAACTAGAGATGCCTCACCAGACACTGATGCCACCAGCTTCAGCTGAGCCTAGTAAAGCTTGAACACAAAAAAAACTGCTGTAGGTGGAGGGATAGCCAGGCTGGGATTTTGTTTTGTTTTGATTTGGTTTGTTTATTTGTTTGGTGTTTATAGACTCTTACTTTACATGAAGGCAATAAATCCAGAAAATTTTCTGGTTTGAGTTATTTTTATTAAGTAAATTTTCTATATAATACCAAAGCTTTTAAAGAGGTTTTCTCTACTACCCCCAAGCTTGGTTACCCATGGACTTTCTCTCCCTTTGTTTTCAGACTTGGCCTTGTGACAAAGTATCACAAATTTTATACCCCATGGAAAACTTTGAACAGTAACAATAAATTAAGAGACCAGACAACTTACTCTGAATGCTTCCTTTTTCAATGGTAAAATAAGAATGACATTTCCAAAAGAATAAAAAAAATATTTTCTTTTTCTCTTGAAAAATGCTAAATGATTTCTAACATCTCTTCCTATCCAACTATAATGGTTTCCTCAACCTAGCTCTTTAAGAAAGTAAGATCTAAATAATCCCTATTTGCATGTCTATCTGACTGCCCTGTTTTTCCCTTTTCTTACCCTCTCCCCTTATCAAGTAACCTATGAAATCCTTAAGCTACTTAAAAAATATCTTAGAGAGGGGTGAAAAATCCAAGATACATAAGTTCTGATATTTTCCATGAAAATAAGACAGTAAGAGAGATCCCCATCCATGTTCCCTCTTAGGGAAAAGCGGAGGCACAGCAAAGAATTAGTGGCTGGTAGGCCAGTCAGGATCATGCATCTCTTAACTACTGGCTTGGCACGCTGCCTTTTGCTCAGCTAGAGAGCAGAAAAATATGCTTAGGGGTTATGGTACGAAGCTGAAAGTGTTGTGGGGGTGGCTGCCAGGATCACATGAGGAAGCGTTGTGTTGCAGACTCTAGGAGAAGTAGGGAGAAAGACTGCTATGAGGAAAGGATGGTCCCAGAAGGGAACCAAGTTTCCTTAGTTCTGCTATTCAAGTTGTCACTGGAGAATACTTTTAGTTCTTTGTTGTTATTTTGCTTTCTTTTTTAATTAGCCTGACTTGATCACATTTATTTCCAAGAATGAACTAAATATTAGGAATAATAATTTTTCTGTTTTATTTCCAGTTTTGCCTCGTTGGATTCCCCCTTAGACCAGTGGGTAGGGCTATATTATAAGGAACACTCATTTCATGTGAGATGGAGAAACGCCCTTACCGCACTTCTTTCTGTCTAGAGATGTCCAGATACAGAAATTTATCAGCAGCTTATCTTTTTCAGTTATCATAATGTTGATTTAGTCATACAATTTTACATTCAGCTCTGTGAAGCAAAGTGTACGCTGTGCATAAGCATGCAGTGCCTGGGCATCAGGCTGCTGAGATGATAACAGCCACATTTTCCAACCTTTCTTAGATGGAATAGAAGGGACACTCTTCCAGAAGTAAAGGACAGAGAAAATAAAGCTAGAAAACAACTTGGGACGGAATTTTATTCAACCTGCAGTCCAAATCTAAGACAAATACACCTAAATCGTTGTTTATAAAAGGTTCGTTGAATTGGTCTCAAAAGCTTTTGGTGGTAAAGATCCCATTCTATGTTCTGAAGCAATCTATGCTACTATATATGTTATGTTATTCAGGGAAGAAGAACTGAATAGTCTTCATTGCCTTCATACGGTTTAGAAATTAAAACTTCTGAATTTTAAGTATTTGCTTAACTCTTACATGGAATACTTAATGCCTTCAATGCTTCTACTAAAACAAAATAAAAACAGAACCAAAACAGACAGACAGATGACAAACATTTTAATACAGGTAAGACCACAAAATAACATAAAAGCAAAGAGGACAAGGACAATAGTTAAATTACCATCTGATGGAAATTACTTCCAGGAATGTTTCTGTCAAGTGCTTTAAATTCTAAGTAGTGCTGCCATTGTGGGCATTTTTTGTGCCAAAATTGTGTATCCACAACTGACTGTGTATTTCACAAACACATAAGAAAATTACAATCTTAATTGGATCAAGAGTGCAAAATGAAAATCAAGTTGCAGCTGTGAATGCAGGGAAACAAGTTGAGATACAGATCATGTTGGGATGATTCATTTGACAAGTTATCTAATTTAAGTAAATACTGCTATGTTGCGAAAGTAATTTTAAAGAAAATACAGAGTTGTTAGTTACAATTGCCTTAGGGAAAATATATATGAGCAATATTGTCTTCATACTCCTACTCACTCTGCCGTTTGTGAAAATATTTACATTGCCTGTTTTGCAGTCTTTGTTCACATGATGTATTTTTACCACATTTTGTTGAAAATTACATTTTTTACACAAGATGTGAAACATACACACTTTCTGATACAAACATATATAAACATATACACACATATACCTCTATATGTAGATATGTATTTATACAGAGAAAGAAAGGAAGAAAAAGAGAGAACGTGTGTTACCAAAGCAAAGATAATCAGCTTTTCTGGTTTATGCAATGGAAACAATTGAACAATAGAAACATATTTTATACTGAGGTCTGAAAAAATATTCTTTCAGTTATTAATGTCTCAGCTGGCTGTTTTCTGTGAATGAATGTCTGAACTGTGCAGAACTGTAGGAAATTCAAATAGCTACTATAAACCATCATGTGCAAAAATAGTTCAGATTATACATGAGTGGAAGATTTGACTTGACTTGACTGCTATGTCACGGTTCATACCCATCTTACAATATCCAATTTGCAATGATTTTTTTTTCTTTTCATATGCTTTTATTTTATTTACTACTCATCTCTTTACCATGTCACCCATGAAAGCCATTTTCTTTTGGTTTCAGCTGTTGCTCTGAATTAATGCAAGCAGACATACAGAAGTTAAGATTTTAACACTTAACGGTATTACAGCTTTGCATGCAACAAAGGAAATTTCTTTACCATTACACACACTGGTGATGTACAGGTCTAAACTCCCTGTTAGTAGACCATCAAGGGGGAAACCCAGAGGCTGCTAGTTTTAGAACCCATGCCACCTTAGAAACCATTATTCAGTAAAAAAAGCAAACCAAAAACATTTAAAATACTGAGACACTGCTACTTTTAGCAGTTAAATTGCAGCAACTGCAGAAACGGTCCATATAGCTAAACAACGTAACCGAGCTGTTAGTAACACACGATACTGTTGTGATCTGAGAGACAGAGTATTTATTTACAATGATATTTAGGTTTTATTGTATCCCTTTTCAATCTCTAACTGAAAATGATACTTTTCATTATCATTTTTAGACTGAGTCATCCAGCAGCTGTATTAGAAACAAAGAACCTTTCAACCTGGTAGCTGTAATACATTTGTAAGTGAATAGCATATAATGCAAATAAATCTAATAGCATTTTTATTGGGCTTATTTATTCTATGCCAATTCTGGCTAGTCCAAAAAGACCTTTAGTGAGTTATGAAAAGATGGAAAAGGTTGTGTCATAGTTTCCATTATAGAGCCTATTTCCAGGACTCTATAGCAAATTTATAATAAAGTTGTAATTCTGTTTACAAATTAAGCTGCACTTACTTGTTTTCCTAAATATAATAATCTTCAGGGCAAGTGACAGGATTACTCTAAGATATTGTAAATAATCGAAAATTTCTAAGTTAGTATGCAAGTGGATCATTTTAACGGCACAAAATCTTCTACAGGAAATGAACATTAACTTCATTTAATTAAGTAATAATATTTGTATAATCAGCATGCCAAAGTATCTCAGACTGCTCTATTGTGTGGGGCCCATGGTCCCTTCCCTTCTAGCTGAGTCAAAAAGCTACAGACCATCTCTGCAACATGTCCTCTTGCTTGATGAAAACTGTCCAAAGAGAATTAAGGTCACAGCTTAGAAAGAAACATAAGTAAAAATGGAAAAAGCAAAAGGAGAAGCAGCACTTACAGACCTGTCTCTTATGCCCAGAAAATAGACAAAAGTTAACATGAGTGCCCCTCTCTGGCAAAGTAATCCTGTTTGAGGAGATCCCTGCAGCATAAAGGTGATTTATGTTGTGAAGGCTGCAAGTCTGCTGGCCTGGGGGACCTGTGCCCAGACCGCCCAGTCTTTAAGGTGGTTGTATAAATTTGGAAACTGTAGCTGTGTTAGGATAGTGCCGGGCATGAGCTAACATGTACAAAGGATTTTAAATCCAGGTTGTTCGCATCTGGCTGTCCTAGAGCATGGGTAAAACAGATGCACAACTGCCTCTAGCTGCTCACGTACATATCATGTATGTAAATAAATACATTTCAGTGAAGAAAGGGAAAAAGGAGAACACACTCTTTGCAGCAAAATGTGGCTGTAACCAATTTGCTTTGATTGGCAGACCCCCATTTCAAAATAGCTACCTAGCTAGGTCATTAGTCTGGCCAAAAAAAAATTTGGACACCGGGCTAAGACCAGAAGCCTCCAGGGAACCAGAGTTGCTGCAGACCCAAGCCCCACAGAAGTGATGCCACCAAAGCCTGGTTCTCATTAAAACCACTCAAAATCGTATGCTGCCTGTTTCTACCATTCTTAGGAAAATAGATTAATATATTTAAAACATCCCCATCTTTCCCATCTTTCAAAAAAATATATCCTTGAATAGGTAAAGTTTAATGTTTGATCTGGGTGCACCCATTCTGGACTTTCATCTCAGTCTCATTCCGCCTTCTAGGAAGACATTTGACAGAAAAGTCACCACTATGATCTTAATATAACTGAGTGAGACTGGCGGAATTTGGTTCTTTCTGGTTTTGATTTTATTTTTTTTATATTTTTATTTCTATTTTATTTTGCTTTTGACAACATCTAGCTTTCCAGATAATCACTGTTCTGTGGTGCTCCATGCTCCTAAATATCATCTAAGAAACACATGCTTCTGACAGCGCTGGCCAAACTGAAAAGTAAACTTCAAAGTCTGCACATGAAGAAGGGAAGGGTGGTGTAGGACAGGGTAGGACAGGACAGGGCAAGGCAGGGCAAGGCAGGGCAAGGCATACTCTGTTCTTTGACATTAGCTATATTGGATGTTTATTTCAAACATTATCATGATATGCCTTCTACCTTTCATTTGCAGCAAAACGTATATTGCTTGGTTAGTTTCCTTCATATGAAATGCATTTTTATTGAAAAAAGAATTGTCAACTTTATGGTTGTGAATCTGGCTTACGTGGCTGATAATTGTGTCATTAACTTGAATGGATACAGGGCCAGGCCCTTGTGTACACATGCTTTCTGATATACTCACTGCATTTAAATGGTATGTGTCTGTAAATGTCATCTATAAAGTTGTTCTGAGGGCATTTCAGGATGTTGTGTCATACTATTGCTTATAAATTGGTGCAAAAGTTATACTGTAAGAGTAACAAAGTCAGGAAACAGTAGTAACGTGTACCTAATAAAACGCAGACTGCATTCTAGGGAACTGCTTTTTCTTTGTGAGATTAGTCTTTCCTACAAGGAAACTGAAAAAACACAGTGGCCTAACCACAATGCAGTCCTCAAGGAAGTTATAACACATGGAGTTCATATATCTTGGAAAAAAAGCAATGTGTAATCCCACAACTCTGTGTATACCATCTAGATAATTTAACTCCCTGTCTGATGATCAATGACATCATAAATCATTAAGATGGTTGTTTGCCTTGTAAGTAATTAATTTCTGGTGTATTACCTCTAGATATTTGGGTGAATAAAATATTGTACTGAAATAGGCTTTTAAGCCATTCCCCATTCCCTGTTAATTTCTGTGGAATGATTGCTTTTTCTTTGTCTTCCATGCAGTTCTGTGTAATTTTTAAGGGCATCCTTTATCTAAAAGAGGGCAGACAGAGAGGTCATTTCATTTTGATTGAGAACAGCCCTGAGGAGAAGGACTTGGGGGTGTTGGTGGATGAGAAGGTCAACATGAGCCAGCAATGTGCACTGGCAGCCCAGAAAGACAACCACATCCTGGGCTGCATCAAAAGAGGTGTGGACAGCAGGTCGAGGGAGGTGATTCTGCCCCTCTGCTCTGGTGAGACCCCACCTGGAGTATTGCACCCAGCTCTGGAGTACTCAACACAGGAAGGATGTGGACTTGTTGGAACAGGTCCAGAAGAGGGCCACAAAGATGATCAGAGGGCTGGAGCCCCTCTTCTATGAAGACAGGTTGAGAGAGTTGGGGCTGTTCATCCTGGAGAAGAGAAGGGTCCGGGGAGACCTTAGAGCACCCTTCCAGTACCTAAAAGGGGCCTACCGGAGAGATGGGGAGGGGCTTTTTATCAGGCATTATAGCAAAAGGCTGAGACATAACAGTTTCAAACTGAAAGAGGGGGAATTTAGATTAGATGTTAGGAAGAAATTCTTTACTGTGAGGGTGGTGAGGCACTGGAACAGGTTGCCCAGAGAAGTTGTGGGTGTCCCATCCCTGGAAGTGTTCAAGACCAGCTTGGATGGGGCTTTGAGTAACCTGGTCTAGTGGGAGGTGTCTCTGCCCATGCCAGCAGGCTTGGAACTAGATGATATTTAAGGTCCCTTCCAACGCAAAACATTCCATAACTCTATGATTTGTTTAAATCAAAATAGGGTCTTATTTTACACATATTACAGATTCTTGCCACAACTAGTATCCCATTGCAGTGGGATCCCAAAGCTTTATCTACACAGTTAGATTAAAAAAAAAAAATAAATGATAGGATTAAGGATAACTATGCCAAGACCTAGGTCCCATCCATTTCCAAACACTTGTCTAGGTGATGCTTCACTTGAGCAGGGGCTCAAAGCACCCATATTGTGCACAGGAAAAGCTGAACCTTGAAAATCTGTTAGCATAATGCACTGTTCCATAGCCCACCATTCCCAGATGCAGTGTATTCACAACAAAAGAACAAGAATTTGATCCACGACCTAAGGTGCTAAGCATGTATAGAACAGACCAGAGGCCATCCTCAGTGGATTGGAGCATAATCTAAGCTGGGGAATGAATATGTGCTTGCATGTAAATATTGCAGGGAAGGTGAGTCTAGATTGGAAAAGAAATTTACAGATTTTACAACATTGTCCAAGTACTGGCAGAAGTGGAAACCATAGAAGAAAGAATGCAAAATTCCAGTGTCATATCATCCAACAGGAAACCATGAGAAAGTTAACTACTTGATATATATCAAAAGATGATTCAGTTCTTCCCCAGATTTCAGCAATGTTCAATAAATACACAGTGACATCCTTAAACTTCACAATTCATGATACTCAGCTTATATTTGATTTCCATTAAATTTATGGACTATTCATCTTTCCTATGCTGGCATTCCCTTGACAAAAAGCATTAAATGTTAAAAAATTGCAGCTACACCTCCTGTCATTTGTCTTTTTCCTGTGCATGTGTTTGAAAGCAGCTTCCTCCGCTATGCTTCCCCATTGAATAATTTCCTCTCAGGTAACATACAGTTCCTAAAGACGTGAATCTGTACCTAACTAGAGAGAAAAAGGTAAAAGCGGTGGCCTGAACTGGATCCATCTGATGATCCATCTGATCACTCATATTGTACAGATCTGTATTAAATGCTGAATTTAATCACTGAGAACATTACACATATGAGAACACTGCAGCATTAAGCAACAGAAAAGATCCACAGGGAGAAGATCATTGAACAGATATATCACAAGCATGGATCTGTTGACAAGCTTAATCTTGCCAATTAGATCTGAACCATGTTCCTTTTTTGAAAGAAGAAAACATGACAAAAACAGAAGATTGGAGCTCTTCTGTCATAACAGCCCCAAACCCCTACTGAAGATGAAGCAATTCTGGATGAACTGAAGTCATAATGAAATTTTTGATTACTTTAATAGGGACAAGATTTCACCAGCAAATATTCAGAAATCTATGCAAGTTTAAACAAAAAAAATCAAGACACTCAAGCGTCTTACATTCTGAGTAATAAATAAGAGCAAGCAGTGATGCTAATCAGGTTTGTCTTTCTAAACTGCAGTGTTTGCTGGAATTCACAACGGAGACTGTTTAATCTAAAAGACTTTTACGATGCTCTTAATTACTTGGGGTTTGGTTTTGATTTTGGCTTTTTTCTCAAGGCTGTTAGTGCAGACTCAGCTGCATTAGAAACGGGTGCAGACAGCTCCCTCACAGGATGAGGACTTGGAAATAGGGAATGAGTGATCTTTTCCATATCACAAAAATATTTTGCATGTTCTAAATATGACAGAGCATGACTTTTGATTTCTGTTTCATAATTCACTTAGCATCATTAAACTTGTTCTCCACAACAAGAGCTTTAGTCTTATTTCATAATAAAGAGTAAAGCAACAGAGAAGTTTAACCAAACACTGCCACAACTTGAAAACACTGAGTTTATAACAGTCAAACCATATCTGTAGGATGAAAAAGTGATACTTGACATGGCAGGGAAATGGACTTCTAAGTCCAAGAAAAATATTGAGCTTTTTCATAATTTTTTCTGTCCCAGCTTAGTAGCCAAAAGCTTTATATTGCAGGTGGACTGCCATAGGCCTGCAGAGCCTTGGAGCCTTAATTGCTCTGACTCTGAGAAGCACCAGAATCAAAAAGCCTGGCACATTATCAAGTGAACTACAAGAAGCCAAGAAGGTTGGGGAGATCAGGCCTCTCAAGGCTTCCATGTTCTTGGCTCAGAAACATCCCTCCAGGTGGTCTAATGATGATCCTGAAGCTTGGAGAGGAGGCTCTGCTAAGGAGCCAGGGAGGGAGATTTTCATCCATCAGACATGTCTACATTCCTGCAACCAGTTTCAGCAAATCAACTTTTTCCAGTGAAGAAATATTCCATTAAAAAAATTTGCATTTAGTTTGAATGCTGCTCTCATGCTACAATATAAAAGCATATGGACACTCAGTGTCCTGCCTCTCTACATCTCTTTCTCCTGCTTTCCTATGTCCTTTTCCCAGTTTGCTGAGTTTGAAATCATAGCAAAATGTACTCAGGTTTTATAATCTGTTTATTCTGTGTTTGGCTCTTCACTGTCTCTTTCACCGACCTGTTTAATCTAATGTTTTGCCTGAGCAAATTCTACAGACTTTGAATTTTTGTCATGTTCTAGGAAGGTTCCAAGTTTTAGTATCCCTATAGTAAATTACCTCCTTACAGTATTGCCTTTACATTCACTGTACTGTACAAAAATACCTGATGTATTAATTAGACTTGGAAGATAGTCTAGTGGACTACCTAGCTAACTAAGCCAGCATTCAAGGGACCATGTTCATTTCTTTGTACTGCCACTGGCATGGCATGCACCCTGGACATTGGACATCTGTGAAATGGAAATACCAGACATTTTATAAAAAGCTTCGAGACTTATGGAAGAAAAGTAGTATATATTTATGGACAAAAAGTAATAGTTTTTAAATGTTATTATTTCATTTTTTCATAATAACTACATTATTGGTTTTCAACCTGTCCTTCATGAAACTATGGAAGTATCTAAATTACTTCTGTGAAAGCTATTTATGAACACCAAATCTATTGCTGGTTGGCCAAAATTACGTTACAGCTCTCCGAACCTCCATGAAAAACCTGTCAAGATTTCAAAACAGATTTAAAAACTCTGAACAGGAGAAGGAACAATAACATGTTAAATAATTCATAGCTTCATTCAAATAGTTGAAGGTAGTTTAAAAACCTAGAGAAGATAATTTAATACCTACATCTTAGAAATTGCATTCCTGTTAGAATTAAAGACAGCCATGCACCTAAAACTCAATAAGATCACTTAAGAAAGAAAAGCCACAATTCAAATGTTGGCGGGGTAAAACTCCTAATTCAGACTGTTGTCCAGTTCTCAGAAGGGCTGAGGACCAAAGATTTCCATAGTTTGAAGTGGAAATGAACCTTAGAAAACTGGGTTTAACATTTATCTGAACACCTAGATGTGACTTAAAAGCTTTGGCCAAATTATCTTCCCCTATGGAGACACCACAGCACATCTAACTTCTCATAATATATTTTAATTTTCCAGCAACTATTTGATCCTTGGGAGACAACATGATACTTCTTTCAGTCACCCAAATTGGACAGCACTACTACCAGACACTCCTATGCCAAGCAAGAATCTTTGATATCAGGTCAAAAACCATCAATGCTTTACCATTTCTTCCTTAAAGATGGTATAAATTGGAAAGAAGCAGTTCTTATGAAAATCTTAAAATACTATGAGCCCATTTTGCAACAGGCATTCTTTATAACTGACTTCTATACTTGATAGACACAATGCATGAAGTTATCTTTCTTCACATCTAAAACTTATCATCAGGCCAAAAAGCAAACCATTGAGTTAATTCCTTCTTGTCATAGATGACCATGTCAAATAGAAACAATCAAGGTAAAAGCAAATAGGGAAACAAATGCTGAACAGATGCAAAGACCCGTATTGGTTGTAGCTGCTATGCACTGGATTCAGTTTCCTAAACTGGTAGTCTCCAGTTGTTCTTCCAGAAGTCTAGTAGTCTCCTGCGTGGTGTTTCAGGCAGCCTAGGGAGACTCAGACACAGGTTAGACATGTAGGTCTAGGCAAATGGTTCAGCATTCCCTACAGTGAGAAAACCAGAGTAATACAGCATAGAATAGGAATGGGTCTATAAGATGCACTTGACTGAGGTACCCAGAACCCAATTTTATTGCCCAGCTTGACAGAGGGAATTTAATATGTAAGGTGGAGTTTACTTAGTTAGGGATGCTGTTTGACATGTACAGCTGAGAGTAATCTAGCTTCCTTTGCAAGAAATGGTGAGAAATAGGCACCTTGATGATGTGATTCATCTCATTTTACGGGACACTTATCCTCTGGATAATTCAACCTCTCTAAATTGTCTATAAAGGGAGTCTGAACAATTAGATTGTTTGTATATAGACACCATAGACCATATAGACTATACATGGATCTGGATTTTGCAATTTTACTCTTGATTCCTACTGACTTTAAGGGGTACCTGGTGCCTAAGAAATTCAAGATACAGCTGTGTGCACCAGCTTTTTGTAAATGAAGATATTGCATAGTCATTAGTGCAGTTATGGGTGGCATTTATGCATTCCATGTTCAATATACTTTCATTACCAGAGCAGTGTTTTTCTGCAAATTAGGAAGACTTAAAGTCCTTTATCTCTTGCTGCTGTTACAAAGTTTGGATTTTCAGAAGTAAAGATGGAGTTTGAGCTTTTTATTCATTTATTTTTTAAAATTTTGACATGAAGAATCTTAAATTAGCTTCTGCATCTCCCTGGTCTTTACCTTTAACAGTACTAGCTTTTTGGGTGATTACTAGTGTTTGCCTATTCCAGCATGAAGAATGATGCTCTTTATACGTATAGCACTCTCAACTGATCCACCTACTAGTTGAGACCAGGAAATACTTTATTCTAGATGAAAATTCAAGGCCAGAAGGTCCTTGCCAGCTCAGACTTCAGTGTTAGAGTTCAATACTGGCTGACCAGGCTCTTTTAGATATTGCACTCCCAGAGGGTGTAACATTTGATATGAGATTTATTTATTTGAAGTTGAGGTTACATGGGTTTTCTGATTTAGCAGTGTGATACAAAATGTAGTGAAAATACAATATAGTTCAAATATAATATCAACCTGATTCCTCTTACCTGCCTTGGTACTATGTTCACTGTCATGACACAGGGTATTCTCAGTCACCAAGAAGGAATATATGGGTTGAAGCCAGCTCAAGCCCATCCCTCTCTTAAAAGTTCTTTTGCTAGTTGTCTAGTTTTTATACTCTGTGTTGGGCTAGGCCAAGTATGTAGTCCCTCCATGCTGGTCTGTATAAACCAGGGAGACATTCACACTCTTTTAATAAACTCAAGAGAGCTTGATCCACTCAGCTGTTGATGGCTGTTTACCTAAAACAAAGGTCACCCTCCAGCCTGATTTTGTGCTGAGATGAAGTCAGCTTCTTTGCAACTGCTGTGATCAGTCACACCTGGGATTATTTCCTTGAGCTTCACAGGCACAAGGTCCTTGCCCCTCTCTTCTGGGCCTTCTTTCATTTTAGGGGTTTATTGGTCAATCACACTCAGGAAGATGGCTTAAAAGCTTTTTTTTCTGTTATTGTGTCAGCTGCTATAGGTGTTGAAATGCAGCAATACCAGAAAACTCCTTCTTTGTTACAGCTGCAACATAATGTGTGCCAGGAGGAAGCAATTCAACACATCAATTGGGCTTCACTGCCTGCTTCATTGACCTTAACTAACTGGCACTTTAAAGAGAAATGATTTTGGTTAAGCATACCTATCTTCATTGCCTGTAGGGCTAATTCTGTATCCTTGTCAAGGTGCCAGTGAAATGCTCCTGGGTTGCCTAGGCTCTACATTATATAAAAGATCTTGGGCAGAGTTTTTGACAAAATTTTCACATTCCCCAAGTGCAGGGAAGTTGTTCTTCCATGCAGTCTTGAAACAAGCTGACACAAGAGAAGCTTACTGAGGTTGGCTCAGTTCATCTGCAGTAAGCCCAAAGAGACAGAAGCCAATATTCCACCCTATAACTGGAATCAGTATCTTATCTGATTAACTATTTACAGTGCAGCTGGTATGCTTGAGGAAGCTGGATTCTCTTCCCTTTGATTAGGGGAAAACATGTTCATTTGAGCATTATAAGGCTGCAATTTACCCTTAGTACAAGTCTGTTGTGAAGTAACTATGCTCTTACTATTTAGAAAAAAACTCAAGTGACCACTTAGGGTTTTTATGGCATTTTTAGCTAAAGATGATGCTATCATTCCCCATCACAGTGTGATGATTTCCATTTGCTAGTCAAAGGTATTTTAAATCTTTAAAATATCTGAAAGCATGGACAAAACTCTCAGGACACATCTGTAAGTTCAAAAAGCCACACTGAAATCAAACTAGTAATAAATGTTCCTTGACTGATATCTTCCATGCCAAATTGTATTCTGGAAGCATTCTTTATAACCAAATTCTGAACTCTGAAATAGAGGTTTATAACGGAAACAATTACAAAAGCAATGCCAAATCCCTGCATCTGGATTCAATGGGAGCACCGTAAGGTTTGGATGTTCTACGTGTACGTCTGTACAAACAAATGTTAAAAACCTCAGTAGTGTAGATATTGTGATGTAAAAGTCTCGGGAGGCATACAGTTTTTTGTTGAGGAAAACAAGAAAGAGGTAGTAATAAGCAATAAATATTTTTAAATTTATCTATTTTTTAGGTAGAAAAAAATGTATTTTTTATTTTTCAAAATATTTTTTCTAAATAGTGATGCAGTACTTTAACTCAATGCTATGTCTGTACTGATAGATTTAACCCCACTCCTAAATATGACCTCTGAGCATCATTTGGGGTATATTGTAGGAGAATATACTCCCATACCAGCAGGAAGACAAATCGAATGTGAGAACTTTCTGAGAAGTACCCCTTGGTTGTATACTGCATGGGATTGGTATCAAGCAGACCTGTAGGCTGCTTGAACTGGGACTGCTCTTATAACAACATCTTACAGCTAAAGATGTGGATAAGTAAAGTGAAGTCAGATAGCAAAGTGGCCATTCACTTTGCTCTTTGTCCCATACTCATAGAAATAATTTGCTTACCATCTGGTATTACTAAATATATGCTTATGATGTGAGCTACAAAAAAAAATGAAAAAAGTAAAATCATACATCATCTAGAAACTCGAATTTCTAATATTCTTGTCCATGGTAATTTAGCCGTTCATATAATGCAGACTTGTGTAATGCTGCACTATTACAAACATCTTAAAACTGAATAAGGTACAGAAAAACATAATCTAAATCTGCACTTATCTGCCCTTTTCTCTTTGTTCACATTCTGTTATGCTATTTACATAGTTCCCACACAAAACAATTACCACTGTTCATTCTGTATGAGTATATGTAAATAAATCAAAAAAACTGTTAATTGCTAAAATTCTGTAACCTCTAAACTTAAACATTAGGTTTGCTCCATTCAGTTCAGTTCTTATAGAGGGTATTAAGACAGTTGTGGCCTATAGGAATCTTCCATTCCATAGGAATTCTGATGGAGCAGGACATGCATCTCACAAAAACACTTCTCCAGGGTTTGCGCTTGCCAAAGTGTGATTAATTACCTGGCACCAGCTGTTCAAAGCCTGTTTCAGTATGGTTACTGTCAGTGCTACAATAAATACATTCAGCGAGAATGCTGCTGGGCATCCACTTCAGGATTTTGGGTTTGCCTTCAGGCATGTAAAATCCAATGACTCTGGAGTGTTTCTCTGTTAGCCTTTGATGCAGAAATACACGTGAGAGTACAAAAAGGGATAGGAAAGGCATTTGTCTAAATTGAGGGAGTGTTTGCAAAAGCAGGGATGGATAAAAATTAGGAGTTGGAAAATGGTTTCTAACTTAATATGCTGGAATAGCTGTCCAGTGAAAGTAAGAGGGGAAAGATCTCTGATTAGTTTTTCAAATAACCTTGTTAAACTTCTGGAAAAGGTTGTACATCAGCTTAGTCTGTGCTAATAGGAGGGTAAGTTCATTGGCCTAAGAGTCACGTGTGCTTGTTAGTGTGATAATGAGACATGACTGCAAAGTGTTTCAAGCATACATCATACATCTGGGCATGTTTAGTTTGGAGAAGAGGAGGCTGAGGGGAGATCTCATTGCCCTCTACAACTACCTGAAAGGAGGTTGTAGAGAGGTGGGTGTTGGCCTCTTCTCCCAAGGGAGTAATGACAGAACCAGAGGAAATGGTCTGAAGTTGCAGGGGAGGTTTAGATTAGATATTAGGAAGAATTACTTTCCCGAGAGGGTGGTCAGGCACTGGAATGACCTGCACAGGGAGGTGGTGGAGTCACCAACCCTAGAGTCATTAAATACTCTGGAGGTATTTAAGAAACATGTAGATGTGGCACTTAAGGGCACGCTCTAGTGCCCGAGATTGTTGGGTTGGGTGTTTTGTTTTGTGTGGTTTTTTGTTTGTTTGGTTGGTTGGTTCGTTTTTCTATGTGTATGGTTGGACTTGGTGATCTCTAGGTCTCTTCCAACCATGAAGATTCTGTGATTCTGTGAAAAGCATTACCAACAGGTGGATCTTAAAGGGAAGTCCACTGCTAAGAGCTGAATATTTGGTTCTAGGTTTCATTGGCAGAAGGTTCTAGGTTTCATTGTGCAGCTGAGCATTGGATTGGCAGAAGACTTGCAAGGACAGAATTTGTTCTTCAATTTGAAACGTTGTTCTTCAGTATAAAACGCACAACAGTGGCTGAGAAGGTTAAAACTGAGGAAGTGGAGGAACATTTCATAATTTGAAATGCCAAATAATGCAGTGCAAACCGCAGTCACCCCAGTAAAGTGAAAGAGACTCATGTGGAGAATGTTTACTGCACAGTGACTGCCACAGATCCTTCTTGCATTCCTTTTTTTTTTAATACCTTAATAAACTTGAATTCTTGGCTAGGGAAGGAAAGCCCATGAAGTAAAGTTCTCATCACCTCTTTTATTACAGCTTTTCTTTTGAAAAGAGGGAAATATTTTTCTTGCTTTGGTTAAGCCTTTAGCTCACAACATAGAGAAGAGACTGTGACTCTGATACGCTTCATTTCATAGATGTGGAAGTAGCACAGAAAACACCCGACAACCGTTTCCATATTATTACTCCTGGGTTATTAACAGTCTGATAGAAGTATCCTATGCAGCTGAAAGAAAAACTTCCTCTTCACACCATTTCACTGGGAAAATAGAAACAGAATGAGAGGTAAAAGGAGATAAAGGAAACTAAACCTACTTCCTCCGGTGGTATCTCCCATTACAGATTGCAGCAGATTCCTTCATTCATCCTTCTCATCACAGTGTACCTTTAAATACCTTCACTTGTTACTACTTTCAGGCACCACATCATTTGCTGCCCTTTTGCTTTGTGCTTTAGAGCACAAAGGTAAAGCAGCACCATATCTCTCAAAGTAACAAGAGGAATGAATTTGTCCCCCCGGTTTTAATCCAGATCATCCCTCAGATAAGCCAGGTACAAATGGGCTGCACCGGTTTGGGGGAAGCCAAAAAGCCCTGTATAGCTGCAGCAGTGTAGATAACACTTTGTCCTGTGCTCAAAGATCTCCGGATGCGAGTCAGTCTGGAGGTGTCTGCTGGGCAGAAGTGTTAGTGCAGCATTGTGCTCAAGCAAACAAACTCCATGGAAAGACAGACATGGGATCAAGCTAACACAGCTACACAATCCCTGTCTGGAGCTGGCCTGCATCCACAGCCAGTGGGCTCCCGCCACCCACCAGACATACCCAAAGGCACTGGAAATGAGGACTGTCGTGTCACATCTTTGTTTTCACTGGCAGAAGAAAACGGTTCTGTTTTGCCGATGCCAGCTGAGAGCCCATCAAGGCTGCAGTAGACCCGTTGATATAATCTATTATTAGTTCCCTGCCTTCCCTTGTCGCCTGGGTTTTCTGCATACCTTGGTGATTATTGGCCTATCATTGCTTTCCCTCCCACACTGCTGACCCTAATTTTTCTTCATTTCTTGTTAATCAGCATTTACTCCAATTAGTTAGTCATATAACTTGTCAGGCACTACAGTACAAACATGTGAAATGTCAAAAGGCAAATAAAAGAAAAACTGGAACTAGAGTCAGCATGCTCTCCCAATATAAATACCCAGCACCTGAAGACAAGTAGAGAACAAGTCACAACAGTGCACAAGTATTATTTCTGTACGTTAACAGTTTGTTTTTCTACATCATAAAATTGAATTCAGTCCATCAACTTTTCTAGAACTCCTCATTTTTCTGCTGGAAGTTAAACAAGACCCTAATTCATCTGCAGAAATTTATTCCCAATTCTCCGCCAAGTGGTAAAAGCAAGAGTTAATTTATTACCAGCTCCAACAGAAAGCATTTAAAAACTGCTGGTTTTTTTACATATATACCACTCACTGGATTTCGGTCTTCTGGGCTCCATCCTCTGCTCTTTAGGAGACAGCTGGGAAAGTCAACTTGTCCATCAGGTATATTCATCAGTGGGACTGTGGCGGTCTGTTCCTCTCTCGGTTGACACACAGCAAACAAAAGTATTAACCTTCAGCTTCAAAAAGTCTGTCCTGTTTAGTAAACGGAAGATCTGTACTCTCCCTTCTCCGTCCATGAGGCTGATGGACAAGGGAAGCTGAGAGAGGAGCCCAGGTCATCGGCTGTGAGAAGGACAGCACTGCATGGAGCTAGGAAGGAAGGAAAGAAGGAAGGAAGGAAGGAAGGAAGGAAGGAAGGAAGGAAGGCAGGCAGGCAGGCAGGCTGAAAGTTTAATGCCATATGCAGCTATTCGTTAAGAAAGGGCCATGAGGTATACCAGTACAACTCTGATATGTCAGGAAGCAGAAGCTGGGGCAAGAAGAGCAGCTAAGTAATGGAAAAACAACTCCAAACAGGAAGGTCTAAAGGCAAGGAGGAGATAAGTTGTCTGAAAGAGAGTATAGAGAAAAGCATTTGCCTGAGAGCAGCGATATACAGGCACTGCAGCTGCAAGGAAAGAGCAGAAATGATCTTCTCGTGGGAGTTCGGAGAATAAAGATCAGTTGGTGAACCATGAGGTCATAGGAGGAAAGAGACACAAACCTTCCTCTGCAAGCACAACCACATCGTATAAATCAGTAATGACAGGGGCTCTCAGGAACCAGTAGCGTCTATCTCTCAACTCAGGCAAAAAACCTTGAAAACTCCCTTGATTTATTTCTTTTTCATTTGGCTGTACTGGTCTATACCAGTCTAGAAAAGAACAAACTCTCCTTACAATTCTTTGTTATCTAGAGTAATAATTTACTATGATGTTCAGATTTCAGACTAAGAAAGCCCACTGATTTTTATTCATTTAGAGTCATAAAGTCATGTGCTCCCATTTGAGTAATCTTGTTTAGTGAAAGGTGTACCTGCCCGTGGCAGGGGGGTTGGAACTACATGATCTTTAAGGTCCCATCCAACCCAAACCGTTCTATGATTCTATGATTTCTATATCAACTGTGGGTTTTTATACTACACTACCTTGTAAAACACAATACTCAACTGATAAGATTTGTAGGATTATGACTTAATCAAATGCCCATTATTCAGAAAATTATTCTTATTGAAATCTGTAGAATAATAGTACATAATAATAGTACATTTTCCTATCTTCAGCTATTACAAATGTAGTTGGTGACTTTATTAAAATGTAAATACAGAATTCCTTTTTTTAACAGAGGAATGATTCTTCAAAATGCCCAGAACCTCAACTTACTCCGCCCTCACTCCAGATGCCTGCAGACCAAATGTCTGCATGCCACCATTGCCTCATATATGCATTTCCTACAAACTACGATTGCATAGCTTGCTAATGCTTTGTTTCAGTGCTTGATTTGGGTTCCTTGATCCAAACTGTCAAAAATACTTAGGCAAGAGAACTGGTTTCTAGAAAACCCAAAACTTTATTCCTGAGAGAGCATCAGTGCTACAGTAGGTTACCAACACCCTCCTTTGGCATTGGGTCAAGAGGAGAAGATAACTTCTGAGGCTGTAACTGATACTGATGGAAGGGTAGTGATACTGATGGAAGTTTCCCCCAAACTGATGGAAGTTCCCTGATCTGAACTAAGTCAAGGCATTTCACAGTAAGTGAAGGACACTGAAAATAAGAAAGATAGCTGTCTCTAATAACACCCTTTCTCAAACTGTCATCCTTGATTTACCCTTCATTGCCTCCTAGTCTTGTACAAAAGCATGTCATTAGTTGCTGCCGTCACCCTCTTACAACAGACAGGCTCTTGTTCATGTGAATAGCCTTTTACCTTGGGGCTATCTTTCAGAAATTGCTGTATCAGGAACTCCCCTGATGCTCCCTACAGTCGTCTGGTAATTCAGCTTTGCTGAATTTTCCTGTCACTTTGCAAACACTGTGTAAGCAGCAGATACCGCAGCTGGAATGGCACATATCACTGGCATGGATGATTATCTTCACCATTCATTTGCTTTGCCTGTCCTTACCCACTGCAACAAAATTTTAACCAACATAACTAGAGTTTATAAAGAGGTTTATAAAGTTATAAAGAGGTTTTCCAACTATTTACTACAACAGCTACCAGACAATCTTCCATCACTTGATTGACATCAGAGAAATTATACTGATGTACAACAGCTGTCAATCTAGATATCAGTAAACACCTCTGAAACCTCAAACTATAAAAAATATTGTGGCCACAGAGCTGCCCAGGCCTATGTAGCATCTACAAGTTCCCTATCATGGACAATCTTACTCCTAACTCCCTAATTGTATCTGCTACATGTCAATAAAAAAACTCCCTGCCCTTAACATGTATCATTTGCATAATTTCATGACTGGATTCAAATGGATTCCCTAAAAAAATTGTAAAACTTTGGAATAAAGTAAACATACAATAGGGCTGGATGTACTTTATTGTCAAAGTAGTGTGGTTTTACCTCATGAACTGTTGATGTATTTACTGTTAATACACAGTTGATACAACAATATGGTTTGGTATTGACATTTGCTTGTCTGAAAAATTATTTACATTGAAGATAGTGAACATCATGTTAGTGATGCTATTTTAAAATGTCACTGTAATAATTTATAATATAGTTTAAAAATTTGCTCTCAAACTTTAGCACATCTTTTTGAATTAAATCTCTTTTCAAATTTCAAACTCCAAGTAAGGAAGAATTTACGGTATAGATCTAGCAATCTGGGTTTCTGCACCCTTTTTTTCCCAGTTCTATGCAGATTTCTACTTCTGCTTGGCCTTGTGATTTATTTGAATTTCACTAATTTTCAGAATGAACATAGAATCATAGAATGGTTGGGGTTGGAAGGGACTTTAACGATCATCGACTTCCAACCCGCTCTGTCACAGGCAGGGACACCTCTCACTAGACCAGGTTGCTTACTAGTTTTGGCAGGGGTGGAGATAACTTTTTTCGTAGCAGCCTGTATGGTGATGTGTTTTGAATTTGTGACCAAAACAGTGTTGGTAACACAGGGATGTTTTATCTATTGCTGAGCAGTGCTTTACACAGAGTCCAGGCTGTTTCTGCTCCTCACCCCACCCCACCAGCGAGCAGGCTGGGGGTGCACAAGAAGCTGGGAGGGGACACAGCAGGGACAGTTGATCACAACTGACCAAAGGGATATTCCATACCATATGATGTCATGCCCAGCAATAAAAGCTGGAGGGAAGAAGGAAGGACATTTGGACTGATGGTGTTTGTCTTCCCAAGTAACCATTACACGCGGGTGGAGCCCTGCTTTCCCGGAGGTGGCTAAGCACCTGCCTGCTGATGGGAAGCAGTAAATGAATTCCGTGTATTGCTTTGCTTGTGTGTGTGGCTTTTCCTTTACCTATTAAGCAGTCTTTATCTCAACCCAGGAGTTTTCTCACTTTTGCCCTTCAGATTCTCTCCCACATCCCACTGTGGGGCAGTGACCAAGTGCCTGGGTTGGACTGAGTTGCCCACCACAGTTAAACAATGACACAAAAGAAGTTCCGCAGCTAACACCATGGAAATGAGTTTTATTTCATAAAGTGAATCTTTCATGGTGCATTTTGAAGGTATGACTTGCCCAGATTCTGATGACGTCAACAGCTTATCACTAACAGTTGAAGAGGTTTCCTACAGACACACTTTTTGATAATCACACTTACCAAAAGCCAAAAATGGTTCATTAATTCAGGTATCAATTCCTTCTATAAATTTGGTGATGATACACTTGCCACAGTTTTACAGTCTACAATGTAATGAAATTCACTATATTTACTTATCTTGAAATCAGAATTTGAAAGCTTCATGCCAAAACTCAGAGCGATTCTTATGGCTTAAGATGCATCTATACTGATTTCTGCAACTCTTTTGTGTCTTGAAAGACTAAGTTTTTGCTTTTCTAGAACAAACGAGGGTAACTGCCACATCAGCTATCTAGAGAGCAGAAAATTGTGTGTAGCCAAAAACCACACAGTGGAACTAAGTAGATGATAGTACATGGTCCTCTGTGGTACATCTGAATGTTGCATTTTTCACTGGACCAGAACTAAGTTTACTTTCATGTACTGAAAAAATTGCTAATACAAGAGGGAAATTGGGGAGAGGAATGTTAATGATTTAATGATTCTAAATTCCACTAAAGTCTTCTAAATATTGACGATTTAATGATGCTAATGATTCCAAATAATACTCTGTGAGCAACCTGGTCTAGTGAGAGGTGGCCATGGCCATGGCAGAGGGTTTTGAACAGGAGGATCTCTAAGATCCCTTCCAACTCAAACCAATCTATGATTCTATGAAATTGAAGTTCACTTTTCTGCTGAATTTTAAAGGTAGAAGTCAATTCATGACCAAGTCTACATTCAGTCTGGTTCGTGTTGTTAGTGGTTGCTACTTTTTCCTGTACCGCTGTCATTGCCTCTCCATTTATTTGAGTGGCTCTCCTCAGGTATGATGCAGGAGATCAAATTCTCACATACAGACTGGATAAGGTCTCTGCAGCAGTATTGCGCCAGTACGCTCTAAGGATCATGGTGAGGTTGGTTCTTTGTGTTGTGATGGGACACCTATATCACTATGAGAATAATAAGAAATCCAGACCGACTGGTTCAGTTTTGGGGTTATATCACAGAATCATAGAATGATTAGAGCTGGAAGGGACCCTAAAGATCATCTAGTTCCAAGCCCCCTGCCATGGGCAGGGACACCTCCCATTAGAACAAATTACTCAATTACTCAGCCTGGCCCTGAACACCTCCAGGGAAGGGGCATCCGCAACTTCTCCGGGCAGCCTGTTCCAGTGCCTCACCACCCTCACAGGAAAGAATGCCTTCTAAGTATCTCATCCAAATCTGCCCTCTTTCAGTTTAAAACCGTTCCCCCTCGCCCTGTCGCTACGCTCCCTCCATATGCTGGACTCTCTGCGTGCGTGTGTGTGTGCACAACCCGGAGAGCTGCTCATTTCAATAGCGCTGGACCCGCCCAGGTCCCGGAGACGGACCTTCCGTGGGCTTCAGGTCCCGGACCCAGACGTGAACTCCGCAGCTCCCGCGGCACCCCCCTCCCCACCGGGCTCCGGCGCCCACCTC